>CAWUFW010005175.1:0-230000 GCA_963921515.1 Calotriton arnoldi
TCGGGCCGGAAAAGCACCGACCGACTCGGAGCCGGAAAAATTACCGACCGACACGTACCAGTGGCGCCCGACACGCCAAGTACGATGCAAGCCGCGATAAATCCGACCGACACGTCAGGAAACCAAGCCGACCGACCGAGCCGCTCGGAAAATAGCAATCCGGCCGGAAAAACACGCGAATCCAACCGACCGACACGCACCCGGAACAAATCCGACCGAATCGTACCCGCCAACTCCAACCCGCAAAGTACGATGCAAGGCGCGAAAACCCGACCGAGTCGGACGGAGGACAAGCCGTACGACCGACACGCATACAAAACCGAGCCGAAGCAACACAATACACCGCGACCGACGCGTACGCAGCATACAAAACTGCACAAACACAGCGTGAACGAAACGGAGAACACCGTACGAGACCAATGCAGGGTCCGACTCGGTCACAAGAACGTTTCCAACATACACAAACAGCACAAAGGAAAAATCACCCAAAAAAAGGCCAAACAAGCAATTAGCAAGCCAATAAATACTGGGGGGGTGGGGACAGAGAACAAAGACACACCCACAACTCCACCTATATAAAGGACACAAATCACTACCATGAGCCTTTGCAAATGCCATTCCACTGCCAGCACCCAAGAGAAAGCAACCACACACCCACAGCTCACCCCTCACACAAGCCACACACCATCAGCACACCAACAAATACCTACCTCACATACACCCAGCAAAACACACACTCACACACCCTCACCTGCACACCAACACACACATCACTCACCATCACCACCCATCACCATGCCCCCCAAGAAGAATCCCAAGTTCCTAGATTGTGAATTGGAAGTCCTGGTAGACGAGATCCTCAGGGTGGAGCCACAGCTGTTTGGCACTCTGGTCCAACAGACCCCCATGTCGCAGAAAACCAAGATGTGGGAGAGGATCATCAACAGGGTGAACGCCCAATCACCATGTCGGCGCACAAAGACGGACATCCAGAACAGGTGGTATGACGTGCGCAGGAGGGTACGGGACCTGCTGAAGATAGACTACATCAACAGCCAACATACCGGCAGTGGCCCTCCTGCCAAGCCAATATACCTCAGGCCCTGGGAGGAGAAGGTGCGGGCCATCCTTCCGCCAGTGAGCGTATATGGACTAGAGAACATCCCAGAGCCTGGTGAGTACACAACAAATGTACACAATAAACTGCCACAAAACACACACATCACTGTCAAGGGGAGAGTCAAACCATGCACACATAGCAATTACACAGCAACTAGAACAGAATCATCCCAAAATGTGTATGTCAGTCAGATAAACACAACACATGCCATCAAAAAAGTCACATCCAACTGTGCCAACACATGTACAAACACAACCACAACTACAGCTAGGCAGTGGCACAAATAGAACTAACACACACATCCACACATGTAGCCACCACAACAACACCAACACACAGTGAAGACCACTCAAAGGAAGGAATTCTGTGTATGCTGGCCAAGTCAGTGTAGCCAATAGCATCATGGGAGTCGCAGTCACACATATTGCCCCCCCCCCACAACTGTCCCATCAACACCACCCTGAACCATGCTCACATCACAGGGAGTGGAGAAGGACTCACAAGATGGCTGACACTGGCTACTGCTGTGGGGAGCACAAGGCCCTGCTGGCAACTGTGCACCAACAAACAGCAGGACACCACTGACTGACATCCTGAGAGACAACTTACACTCCCTGCAATGCAAGCACGTTCCATGGTGGGATATCTGGCTGGCTGGGTGGGAAGGGGGACTTGCAGCACTGACCATAGTCACCAGCACCTCCCCTCACACCCCCCCAACACAAACTCCACAGTACCCACCTGGTAGAATGCAATGCCCTCCATCCTAACACAAGATCCCACAAAGCACCACCACCCTGGGTTATGTTGTGTGAAGCACAGGGACACTCTTGGGACTCTTAGCCAAACAACTGCCAGGACAACACTCCCAGCCATCCTGTCAGCACAGCCAGCCCACCCCACAGGGAAGCAGAGTCAAAAGGAAGGAAGCATGGGCATGCTGGGAAGGGGGGTGGAGGCAATAGCATGATGGGAGTCGTAGTCACAGACATTGCTCAGCCTCACAACTGTCCCATCAACACCACCCTGAACCATGCTCACATCACAGGGAGTGGAGAAGGACTCACAAGATGGCTGACACTGGCTACTGCTGTGGGGAGCACAAGGCCCTGCTGGCAACTGTGCACCAACAAACAGCAGGACACCACTGACTGACATCCTGAGAGACAACTTACACTCCCTGCAATGCAAGCACGTTCCATGGTGGGATATCTGGCTGGCTGGGTGGGAAGGGGGACTTGCAGCACTGACCATAGTCACCAGCACCTCCCCTCACACCCCCCCCAACACAAACTCCACAGTACCCACCTGGTAGAATGCAATGCCCTCCATCCTAACACAAGATCCCACAAAGCACCACCACCCTGGGTTATGTTGTGTGAAGCACAGGGACACTCTTGGGACTCTTAGCCAAACAACTGCCAGGACAACACTCCCAGCCATCCTGTCAGCACAGCCAGCCCACCCCACAGGGAAGCAGAGTCAAAAGGAAGGAAGCATGGGCATGCTGGGAAGGGGGTGGAGGCAATAGCATGATGGGAGTCGTAGTCACAGACATTGCTCAGCCTCACAACTGTCCCATCAACACCACCCTGAACCATGCTCACATCACAGGGAGTGGAGAAGGACTCACAAGATGGCTGACACTGGCTACTGCTGTGGGGAGCACAAGGCCCTGCTGGCAACTGTGCACCAACAAACAGCAGGACACCACTGACTGACATCCTGAGAGACAACTTACACTCCCTGCAATGCAAGCACGTTCCATGGTGGGATATCTGGCTGGCTGGGTGGGAAGGGGGACTTGCAGCACTGACCATAGTCACCAGCACCTCCCCTCACACCCCCCCCACACAAACTCCACAGTACCCACCTGGTAGAATGCAATGCCCTCCATCCTAACACAAGATCCCACAAAGCACCACCACCCTGGGTTATGTTGTGTGAAGCACAGGGACACTCTTGGGACTCTTAGCCAAACAACTGCCAGGACAACACTCCCAGCCATCCTGTCAGCACAGCCAGCCCACCCCACAGGGAAGCAGAGTCAAAAGGAAGGAAGCATGGGCATGCTGGGAAGGGGGTGGAGGCAATAGCATGATGGGAGTCGTAGTCACAGACATTGCTCAGCCTCACAACTGTCCCATCAACACCACCCTGAACCATGCTCACATCACAGGGAGTGGAGAAGGACTCACAAGATGGCTGACACTGGCTACTGCTGTGGGGAGCACAAGGCCCTGCTGGCAACTGTGCACCAACAAACAGCAGGACACCACTGACTGACATCCTGAGAGACAACTTACACTCCCTGCAATGCAAGCACGTTCCATGGTGGGATATCTGGCTGGCTGGGTGGGAAGGGGGACTTGCAGCACTGACCATAGTCACCAGCACCTCCCCTCACACCCCCCCAACACAAACTCCACAGTACCCACCTGGTAGAATGCAATGCCCTCCATCCTAACACAAGATCCCACAAAGCACCACCACCCTGGGTTATGTTGTGTGAAGCACAGGGACACTCTTGGGACTCTTAGCCAAACAACTGCCAGGACAACACTCCCAGCCATCCTGTCAGCACAGCCAGCCCACCCCACAGGGAAGCAGAGTCAAAAGGAAGGAAGCATGGGCATGCTGGGAAGGGGGTGGAGGCAATAGCATGATGGGAGTCGTAGTCACAGACATTGCTCAGCCTCACAACTGTCCCATCAACACCACCCTGAACCATGCTCACATCACAGGGAGTGGAGAAGGACTCACAAGATGGCTGACACTGGCTACTGCTGTGGGGAGCACAAGGCCCTGCTGCCAACTGTGCACCAACAAACAGCAGGACACCACTGACTGACATCCTGAGAGACAACTTACACTCCCTGCAATGCAAGCACGTTCCATGGTGGGATAACTGACTGGGTGGGTGGGTGGGTGGGAAGGAGGTCTGGCTGTCAACCAAACACAATCAATGCAGACCATGTTCACACCCCAGAGAATACATAGAAATGCCCAAATAATGCAGGACAATGTGCCACACCAATATCAACCCCTGACTGTGACGACTTAGGACAATACAATGTACAGGCCCGCACCCCGAGGCACAGTCACAACTGTCAGGTGTGTCAACCACTGATGCCTGCAGAAACATGACATACATTGTTTGTGTCTCCCAAAAACAGGTGATGATAGGGACACAGCAGCAGACGCTGAGGAGTCCCAGTCCCAGGCTCAAGAGGATGCCGAGCTCACTGGCGTCGTACAGCCTCTGTCCTCCTCGGACGATGAACAACCTGGCACATCCGGTGCAAGTCAACATGCTGCACCAGCAGGACCACCAGCTGCAGCACCAGCAGGTCCACCAGCTGCACCCCCTGCACCCACCCCTCCAACGACTGTCACCACGAATACCATCCCTGCCGACATGGACAGAATAAGGAACAACACCAGCGCAGTGACCCTGGACCAACCTGGGGCCATGGACACCACCACCACCACCACCCCCCAAGGTGGACCAGGGTTATCTGTGCGTGCAACTGCACACACTGCACATGTCAGCAGGGGTGGTGGGAGGGGTGGGAGACAGAGGTCGCTGCTTGCAGACGTTGCTGGTGTGCATGAAGACCCACAACTGGTACGCATAGCTGATGCGTACCAGTCCAGCACCGGAGAGCTCAGCCAGGTAGTGGGGCTCCTCAGAGACATCAAACAGCAGCAGGCTGCCCATCATGCCCGCTTGGACTCCCACATGTCCCACGTGGAGTCACACATGTCACGTGTGGACTCCCACATGTCCCGCGTGGAGTCCAAGTGGGATGTACTACATGAGATGACGGCGGTGCACAGGGACATTTTACAATGCCTCCGCCAGATGAACAGCAACCAGTCCACACCTCCCTGTGTGCCAACAACATCTGGTACCGAACAAACTGCAACTGCCACAGGGAGGGAGGAGGACTCTGGCGGAGAGTCCCCTGCACCGCAGCAGCCTGCACTTGAGGGCCCCCCCCCCAAGAAGAGGGGTCGTCCGAGGAGGGGAAAGTGAGAGGCTGATGGCCAAGCGCAACTCCCAGGAAGCCTGAACCTGTTCTGGATTTTCGCCTTTGTGCACAGACTGTTCACCCTGTTGATGGCAACACTACTCCCACACATTGCATGGGGAGTACAAGTTGGAACAATGTGTCAGACAACTGTGGCCCCGATACTGGGGATCCTGTCTACCTGGACTTTCTATTCATCTAGGAACTTGGGATTGCAAGATTCATGTACAGCACAATCCATCCTATGCACTATTATCACAGATGTATCACAATAAACACACTAATACACCATACTTGCCTCTGTCGTGATTCCAACGTGGGTGCTGTTATGGGGATGATGAACTGCAAAATTACACTGTGTATGCGAACTGCAACAGCAAGGACAACACAGGCATGTGAGTACAGGCAACGTGACACATATGAGGGAGACACACCACCAGGGCTACACAACACATACACACCTAGGCCATCTGACTCATTGCCTACACTGATGTTGCCAGGGAAGACGGTGCAATGCACAGACACCACACCCATTCCCAGTTGTAGTCAAGTAGCCCACAGGTGCAGTAAGCAAATGGCAGTCAAATGTGTGACCACAGACAACGCACATCACTAAGTGAAGCACAGGTTTATTACACAGTAGCAACATGCCGTAACCACTACAGATGCAAGGTAACCCCACCTGGTAGCGGGCACACAGTCAACAACTGTAGACAGAAGGAAGTCCATGGGTGTGGCGCACATCACCTGTAGGGACACAACAGCTACCAGCCTGGATGTGCAATCACGTCGTCGGTGGACACAGTTGACCAAACGAATCTGAAAGTACCCTGTGAAGGACAGAAATGACACACAGTCAAAAGCAATGCAGTACAGGACAGAACAGCAAAACTCATGCACAATACATGTTACAAGATACCCACCCAGAACCAAGTTAGCATGTCAACACTGTTGGGGAGTACAGCCCACCTGTCACCACACATCGCAACACACATCCTGTCAAGTAGCCCATGGACACACTCCAACAGCACCAGAGCACCACCCACACATCATGCCAACTCACATCATTCACATGACACCTCAGGATACTCACATTCAGCTAAAGAAGTTGGTGATGAGCTGTGTGCGGACATCACCATCACCATCATCATCATCATCGTCACTGGCATCGTGGTCCAGGCCAGGATCCTCCACAGGTGGCGGATGTTGGTCATCGTCATCCTGGATGAGAGGCAACTCCTTCCGCACTGCCAGGTTGTGGAGCATGCAGCAGACGATGATAATCTTGCACACTTTCGCAGGGGCATATGGGAGGGACCCTCCGGTCTTGTCCAGGCAGCGGAAGCGGCTCTTCAGGAGACCAAAGGTCCGCTCAATCACTCTCCTGGTCCGACCATGTGCCTCATTGTAGCGCATCTGGGCAGGTGTCACAGGGTTCCTGAGGGGTGTCAGCAACCACGGCATGTTGGGGTATCCCGAGTCACCTACGGACAGACAAGTGCACATCAGCTGACTTGGAAAAGTGGGCGGAATACTACAGATCAGATCACACACAATGGCACAAAGTCAGTACACACCGACAAGCCAGGCACGCTGGTTCTGCATCTGTGCCATCAACCTGGGGATGCGACTACTCCTCATCACAAAGGCATCGTGTGCTGAACCAGGGAAACGGGCACACACGTGTGTGATGGTCATGTCTGCAAGACACACCACCAGTGCATTGACCGAGTGGTAGTGCTTGCGGTTCCTGTAGGCCTGCTCCTGGGCCTGTGGTGGTACCAAAGCCACATGTGTCCCATCAATGGAGCCAATGACATGCGGCATCCTCCCCAGGGCATAAAAGTCACTCTTCACGTCAGTGAGTCGTCGCAGTCTAGGGAAATAGATGTACCGGTTCAGGAAGAGCAACATTGCCGCCAAGAAATCGCGGAGCACACGGCTGAACATGGTCTGTGACATCCCACCAGCAGACGCCACAGTATGTTGGAAGGTACCGGTGGCAAAGAAGTGTAGGGCTGCCATCACCTTCACCTTGGGGGTCAGCGCTGTAGGATACGGCCGGCCAGGCTGCAAATGTGGGGACAACTGCACTGCAAAATCCTCAATCAGCTGCCTGGTGAAGCGGTACCGTCGGATGCTGTCCCGTTCCACCATCGTTGCCAGGTCTGGGAATGGCCGATGGACAGCAGGAGCCCTGCAGTGCAGAGGAGAAGTAAGCAAGATCGTCAGTCACCCCACATATGCGGCATTGAACACACTCAAGATCCCAACATACATCATCATGAGGCACAACTACATGAAGTGTGCAGTACCGGAACGACATGTATGGTACATACATGGCCAACATCTGTCAACACGGTCCTACAGGTGGCATCAATTTGTCCCAGGTTGGCCCATTGGATATCATGATGCTGTGTCACAGTCACCCCCCAGTGACATGTGAGGACAGATGTGCCCCAGGCACCACAGCTCAACGACAGGCACATTCCCAGGGACCCTGTAATGCCACATGGACACTGGCATCACCTGGAGTATCATGTGTACACCACAACAAAACAAACATGACCCCCACAGGTAGTGGCCACACTTGCCATGGCAGGAGAGCCATGGACGTCTGTGACACACACGCACAACATCAGAGTCCATGCACACACAACGTGGATGTGGAGACTGTCTCCCATTGTGCACATGAAATCAGAGACATTGTAAACACTACATGCACAAAGACTGTGGAGGGCCATCACTATTGTGCCACTGGGACACCCTGGCTCAAACATACCGTCCCACATGGGACTCACGGGGTATGTGACATGACATACACAAACACCACTGTGAAATGTGACCATGACACATGCACAGATATGAACAGTTGCACATCACAGTGGTCACGTACACGTAACACCCAGGATCCTGTCCCCATTAACACGTGCACAGCCTGGGGGTGGCTGCCCACAGGTGACACCCACAGGACAACATGTACACCAACATACACACAATAGGAAATGCAGCCTTACATGCCTTATGATAAGGTTTGGACAGGCTGTCGTGATGTAGGTGTGCCCCTCACTCCCTGGGAGCTATCTGTGGCTGGCACATGTCCATCTGAGACAGGCATGCTGACCTATGCCAGTCACATATACAGTGATGCGTTGAACAGCAATGGACCGATCGGTGCCTCCGGCCGGCCCATTGCATTCAATGTGTGCGGGTACGCGTTGTACCCCTGTGCGCGTTGAACAGCAATGGACCGATCGGTGCCTCCGGCCGGCCCATTGCATTCAATGTGTGCGGGTACGCGTTGTACCCCTGTGCGCGTTGAACAGCAATGGACCGATCGGTGCCTCCGGCCGGCCCATTGCATTCAATGTGTGCGGGTACGCGTTGTACCCCTGTGCGCGTTGAACAGCAATGGACCGATCGGTGCCTCCGGCCGGCCCATTGCTTTCAATGTGTGCGGGTACGCGTTGTACCCCTGTGCGCGTTGAACAGCAATGGACCGATCGGTGCCTCCGGCCGGCCCATTGCTTTCAATGTGTGCGGGTACGCGTTGTACCCCTGTGCGCGTTGAACAGCAATGGACCGATCGGTGCCTCCGGCCGGCCCATTGCTTTCAATGTGTGCGGGTACGCGTTGTACCCCTGTGCGCGTTGAACAGCAATGGACCGATCGGTGCCTCCGGCCGGCCCATTGCTTTCAATGTGTGCGGGTACGCGTTGTACCCCTGTGCGCGTTGAACAGCAATGGACCGATCGGTGCCTCCGGCCGGCCCATTGCTTTCAATGTGTGCGGGTACGCGTTGTACCCCTGTGCGCGTTGAACAGCAATGGACCGATCGGTGCCTCCGGCCGGCCCATTGCTTTCAATGTGTGCGGGTACGCGTTGTACCCCTGTGCGCGTTGAACAGCAATGGACCGATCGGTGCCTCCGGCCGGCCCATTGCTTTCAATGTGTGCGGGTACGCGTTGTACCCCTGTGCGCGTTGAACAGCAATGGACCGATCGGTGCCTCCGGCCGGCCCATTGCATTCAATGTGTGCGGGTACGCGTTGTACCCCTGTGCGCGTTGAACAGCAATGGACCGATCGGTGCCTCCGGCCGGCCCATTGCTTTCAATGTGTGCGGGTACGCGTTGTACCCCTGTGCGCGTTGAACAGCAATGGACCGATCGGTGCCTCCGGCCGGCCCATTGCTTTCAATGTGTGCGGGTACGCGTTGTACCCCTGTGCGCGTTGTACCTCAATGGACCGATCGGTGCGCACCCATTGACAATGGGCTTGCCTGGCAACGGACGCGTTTTCGAATTTCGAACGAGTCGGTTGCTGGAAAATCAGTTGGTCACCCACAACAATGTTGCAAAATCATGTATGTCATGAAGTTGAAGTTTTGAAGGATGCTGTGGGCGTGTTTTGGTGCTGCTATTCCATGGATTGGCCAGATTCAGAAGATGCAAACGACTTGGACCTATCACTTTGGACACAAGGGACAGTATCTGCCTCTCCAGCACATATATATTGCTGCCTGTTCCCCTGAGAGCCCACTTGCCTGCACTACATGCTCCAGGACGACATCTGCCACTGCACTGCTGCTGTCTCTGCCCCTCTGGACCCTGCAATGGCACGTACTGTGGAGAGAGCCCCAGCCTTCAGCCTTGAGGAGAACCAGGCCCTGCTGGACAGCCTACTTCCACAGTACAGCAAGCTGTATGGGACACCAGGGGAGCAGGTGAGTGTTCTGTGCACTGCCTTTCTGAATGTGCATTTTGTCTGACTAGCAAGGCTGAGAGTCAGCACACCACTGGCTAGCAGGCTCACTGAGTAGTTGTCACCCCCCATAGTGTGTAGTGACTTGCACTGGACAGGTATGGTGCAGTGACAGTGCTTCTGAACAGGGTTTTACTCCCCATGCAATGATACCATGTAGTGACTTCTGGAAAACTGTCCATGGGCAGCCGTGCACTGCCTGGGTACACCATGTGCCCCTGTGATTGCGACATGTATATGCAACTGTGTCATGCACGGATATGTTGCATGTGTAGTAATGGCCTTATCACTTTGTCATCCTGACAGGCTTCTGCCCATCGGAAGCATGAGATATGGAAGGACATCGTCCGGGCTGTCCGGTCCGTGGGGGTCTACAAGCGCCGGATCCGCAACTGCCAAAAGAGGTGGCAGGACCTTCGGGGCTGGACCCGGAGGATTGCACGGGTCCAGCTGAAGCTGTCGCCTCCTCGCAGGAGGGGCGGAACACGGACCCTGACCCCCCACATGCTCAGGATCCTGGCGGTGGTCTTTCCAGACCTGGATGGGCAGCTGAAGGCCAGAGAGCAGCAAGGAGGGGGTGAGTCAAAGACTGCACTGTGTACTCTGTCTAACATGCTATGTGCCCTCCTCGGGCCAGGTTGAACTGCCACAGTACAGCAGTCATGTTGTCCAGGAGCCATGTCCCTCTATTGTGCACTGCCCACTCCTCATCTGATACCCAGGTGTGGCCCTTACATGCAGGGAATTCTGTCACTTAGGACTGTGTCCTTGCAGTTTGCTTGACTCAAGGTGGGAGACAGCATCTGTTTCCCTGACTCTGTGGTGGGCATCATGGGTGGGTCCATTGCTTACACAATGCCTGTATTCTGACATGTATTCAGCGTGTTACTTTGATCTGTGGTCCAATTGCTGAGCTGATCCACCACATGTGGCTGGGGTACCTGGCACACACCCATGCTGCGGGTGGGAACAATGTTTGGGCCCCAGGAGTATGTATATGACGTGTGTCACACATACTTAGCCAGCTGCCTACAGTCCAGGGCTCATCCCTCATTCATGTGGGGCTGGACAGTCATGCCTACTCCAGGCCATACAATACACTCTGTACTCCCACTCCCGTGTATCAGCGGACACATTGTGCACAGTGATTTGACCCCTCAGGTGTCTGCCTCTGTGTCAGTGTGCTGTGGATTAGTCGCCAGGACTGCTGTGGAGTTTCTTGGTAGGGGCTCAGCATGCCACTGGAGATGTGACCATAGGAGACGATACTTGTGTGACACATAGGTGTCTGATCAGCTGCCCATGCAGAATGGGGCATGTAAATGTGAAGTTCAGGCAGCTGTTCCCCATGCACAGCAGAGTGTGAGGGGCTCAGGTTCAGAGGGTAGTGTCACAGGTCTCCCATATGTCCAATAGGTATGACCTGGACAGATGAGGGTTAAGAGGATGTGTTGTGGGGGGATGTACATGTGCACTTGTGCAGCTCCAGGACTTGCATTCCCCATGACCTACTATTGTGACACAGTGCAGAGTGTTGTTGTCTGGCTGCAAAGTCATACATCACTGAGACAGTGATGTATGACTTTGCAGTCATGCCTCCGCCATGGCATGTGTCTACTGATTGGTGATCCTGCAGGGGAGTGACATGTGCTACATGCACACCATAGTGGCGCTGGCTATCAGGACATGGGTGCATCATGGTGTCTGTCGCTGGTATGCATCACATGCATTTCCTATTTGACTCTGGGCATCCCTTACATCCGTAAACCTGTACTGACTCAGTGGCAAGAGCTGTGATGTGTCCACACCGTGTCCTCTGCACTGTCCAACTACTGTGTACTTGGTGCATGTGTCAACACTGGGGTGTTGCAATCCAACAGACACCAGACAGATGGGTGCAAGGCCATGTGGGATGTGAGTGCCATGCTTGGCATCAGACTGACAATTGACTTCTCCTGTTCAATTAGTGCACTTTTAGCAATGTACAACTAATGATGCCAGGGCTTGCTCTGTGATGTGCTGTGCTCACAGTGGTGTGTGCGTTATGTGCAGGTGACTGATGTCTGTCTGTTTCCCCATTGTTTGCAGATACATCCACGGCCACGGAAGGGGACAGCTCCACGGACCAGGAGGAGCCGGAGAGCCAGACTGGGTCAGCAGCCGAGGAGTGGTCGGAGGGACCCAGTGGCACGGAGGGCGAGGGGAGCCACACCGAGGAGTCCTCAGCAGCATCCACCTCAGCTGAGGACCAGAGCAACTCGGAGGATGACTCCCTTGTGGAGGCGGGTGTCAGCAGCCACCACACCCCAGCTAGTGTTGCTGTCCCCGCCACCACCAGCACCACCACCGCCCTCCCATCGGCTCCCATTCCCCAGGTCCGTGGAGGCTCCCATGTCCGGGAGCGTGTCTCCTTTGGGCCAGGCACCGCACCCCTGCCCCTGTGTCCCCTGCTGCCCTGAGTGAGGAGTCTGTGTACCTCCTTCGCCAGCTCCATGTAGGGCAGACAGCCATGCTGAGTGTCCTCCATGCGCACACCGCGCTGTTGACTCAGCTGGTGTCGTTCATGGAGGGCATCTCATCGGGCATGTCTGACCTACAGAGGGGCAATAGGTCCATGGACTCCTCCCTGACGGCAGCAGTGTCCCTCCTCAAACGGTCCCTCACCCCTCCTGCCTCTGCTCCATCCACACTCCCCAGCACCTTACCCATCCCAGGCACACACACACCGGCACAGGCACACACCAGCACACACACATCCAGCACACTGACACACACGCCAATGACAAAACGCACACGCACGCACATTCAGGGGACTGAAGCCAGACTCACAGGGGATGGGGCCCTGGAACACACACACGCATCCACATGCACTGCGCAGTCCTCAGTTCCCTCTCCCTCCAAAGCACCCTCCCTTGCCTCACCTGCAACCCCAAAGTCACAGCAGCTCTTCCTCTGTGACCTCGGCCTCTTCCCCACCGATGAAGCTGCCCCAGCATCCCGGGGGAAGAGGAAGCCCACCCACACGGAGCAGAGTGCCCCTCGCCCCCGGACACCCTCCCCCAGGCGCAGACGGACTGAGGCCCCCACCCGCAAGTCCCCCCGGAGTGGTAAGAGCAAGACCCCGCCACCGCCCTGCAGCTCAGGCACAAGGTCTCCGTCCTCCATCCCTCAGGCCCCCACTGCACAGGTGCCCCCACCACACCCTGCCCCAGGTTCCCCCACCCACAGATATACCATCCCCAAGAGGATCCGGCCTTCTCCCCCTGCCACTTGCTCTCCCAGCACCACACCCCCGCTGCGCTTGTCTGTGCCACTGATGTGGTGAGGGTGTCCTCCCCCTCTGTCCAACCCACCTTGCCTGTTCCCCATTCTCCTCCCCTGGAGGTAGGCACTGCAGTGGAGTCCACTACCGCCCTGTCTGACTTGGGCACTGCAGTGGCGGACCTGTCCACCCCATCTGCAGGGTCCACTGCAGTTGTGCCGGCACCCACGACATCTGAGTCATGCCCCCCAGTTGTGCCGGCACACACCATGTCAGACACCTCCACTGCAGTTGTCAGTGGCTCTCCAGCACCCACCACCCCTTCCCTGACTCCCCCTGGTGAGCCCTGATCCTGTCCCTGCGGTGCCTGGCCTGCCCCCCGGTTGCCCCTCCTAGTGGATTGTCCCTGGTATTGTGCAGGCATGCGTAGGGTGACATCTGCCAGTGTCACCCTGTTTGAACTTTGACAATGGACTGGCCATTGGCCTTTGCTCTAATTTCTTCTGGACGTCGTTATCAAACAACACATATGCTGAATAAAGCAACTTTCTTTTCTCTAGTGCTCATGCTTCAGATGTACATGTTGTTGGTGCAGCTAACCATGCCCTTGCTGCAGTGATGGTGATATCTGGTCTCATGATTATGAAGTGTTACTGTGCAGGAACCCATGTGGTCCAGGGGGAATGTGTCCTATCATGTGGTGTATCCATGTCATCAATAGCAGCATCTGAGGGTGTCATGTGTTCAGTATTTGGCAATGGGTTTCCTACTTACATTGGCAATTTCATATCTGTGGCTTCCACCCCTGCACATCTGTTGTGCCTGCCATCGTTGCATTTGTCTACTTCCCTGACCGTGTTGCCATCTCCAGTGGACATGCAGGTTTGGGCATCAATGGGGAGGGACTCATCCGTGTAGTCAGTGCAACATTGCTATACAAGTGTGTTGGATCTGTGCTGATGATTCCGTTGGCACATCCATGACCAGGCTGATGTGATGGGAGCCCTCATTTGGTGCTAATTGTTGATTGTGTGACCAAGTGCTCAGCTGACATGATGGGGCCCTACTGAGGCAACATATGGCACAGCTTTCCTCACACAGGAGTGGAGTCCCCTCATGGCAGTGTGTACACGTGTGACATTGCCTGCGCCCAAGGTGTGTGTTGTATGTGCATGTCTGTGTGTTCACTTCCATTCATCTGCGCATGCTGTGATCCCTAGTGTTGTACCTGTTTGTGATGCTTGCTGACTTGAGCTATGTTCCCCCAAAGTCTTCTCCCTGTGTTCTCTGTGATGTGGGTGCATGGCACATTACTGGTCATCAGGGTGTCACCCATAGGTGTGTTTGCTGTCAGGGCAGAGTTTGTGTGCAGACGCAGATGGGTCACAGTCAGGTTTCCCTTTGGCACTTGTTGTTTGCCCCTGTCATGTGATTTCCAGTTTGTGTTATCTTTCAGTGATTGTGACACGTTGTGTGTGTGACTGCTGGCACTCCTTAGGGTCCGGGCTGCAATGTTGGTTGTTGTCTATGTGTGTTCTTTGTGGGTGACCTTGGCTTCTTCATTGGTGTGTGACTGTGGCTGGGATCCCATTGGTCGGTGTGGTATTGCCGTCATGTCCATGTACAGCGTAGTGTGCAGTGTGTCAGACATTCAGGAGTCTTGTTGAGTGTCCATGTGTGATGTGTTTCTACACCTTGGTTCCCACCCACCACCCTGGAATAGTCATGGGTGCATGTGCAATGTCACCAGTGCATGTGTACTTCACTGCTGCACATTGTTGGAGGTCGAGGGGTGTGGTCTTGAGTGTGTGCAGATGAGAGTTGTTGCCCGGCTAGGCCCCTGCCTCCATGTTGGCCTTGGCTTACTGGCCATGCTGATTGATTTGTGCTTGTGTAGGTGTGATGGTAGTTTGTTGCTCAGGACACCTGACTGTGGTTCACAGTGTGAACGACATTTAGCTTTGTCATCACAGTGGTATTTTTATTCAGCCCAGGGTCACCACATTGTGGGGGCCCTGGGGGTGGTGCTGTGGTGTGTCTGTGACTTGCTGTGTCAGTTGTTGTTCCTACGTGCCTGTGTGACATGTGTGTTTTGTGCTCCCTCTCACCTGTCAATGCCTGCTTGCCCACATAGGGGATTTGGATCCATGAGTTACCTTAGTGTGGCAGTGTATGCACATCTGTATGATTGGTATTCAGCTCTCCTCATGTGTTGTGTTGTTGCCTGGGGACACTGGCACCCCCACCCCTCACCTGCTGTGTATGATGACAGTGTTGGTCTGCCTGTTTGTGTTTGTGCATCTGCACCACTGCATTGGCATATCTTGGGTGTGCCATTGGCTGTATGTTGTTTGGTGTGTTTCCCCTGCTGTCCCTGGGACTCCTAGGTCATCGGTCAGCACAGTGATCATGGTTTGTGTGTCCCATTGCTGCCATGGTATGGTATCTGTTCACCTCACATCTGCTGTCTCCACAGGGTATCTGCATTTGTGTGCCCATTGGTGCAAATATGTGGTTCTGCATTCTGATGGTCACTTCTGTCATTGTGTCATTGATGACTGTTGACGGTCTCAGCCCCCATGGGTGTTGTTTGTCTGCACATGGCCAAAGGAATGTTTCATTTGCACTGCAGTATTTGGCTCCCCCAATTTATGTTGCAATGGGACACATACACTACTTTGCCACAGATGAGTTTTTGGTTCTGTGACCAGGAATGATCCATGCAGTTTGGCAGTTGCAGCTCTTTCTTTGTCAACAATTACCTTTTGGTCACTGTGATGATGAGGGTGTAGACCCCATTGCCACAATGGTCAAAATGTGCTTCAACTATGGACCCCACACTTGCCTTTTGGTCACTGTGATGATGGGGGTTTAGTCCCCATTGCCACAATGGTCAAAATGTGCTTCAGCTATGGACCCCACACTTGCCTTTTGGTCACTGTGATGATGGGGGTTTAGACCCCATTGCCACAATGGTCAAAATGTGCTTCAGCTATGGACCCCACACTTGCCTTTTGGTCACTGTGATGATGGGGGTTTAGACCCCATTGCCACAATGGTCAAAATGTGCTTCAGCTATGGACCCCACACTTACCTTTTGGTCACTGTGATGATGGGGGTTTAGGCCCCATTGCCACAATGGTCATGGGCTGCTTGCATTGTGGGTGCCACACACATATATGTGTGGCACATGTGCTAGGGGGTCACATTGTATGTTCAAAGTCATGTTCGGTGTTGTAGGCATTTGACACAGCCTGCTCACACGCTTGTCATGGTGGTGGGGGGATGTCTTAATCTTGCATTCCCTAGGTTGTGGTGTGCTTGTTGTGTCATGCATTGTCCATCCTATGAGTGGGGGTGGTAGTAGTGGTAGGCATCCAGCCCCCTGGCTAAGGGTGGTAGTAGTGGTGGGCATCCTGCCCCCTGGCTAAGGGTGGTAGTAGTGGTAGGCATCCTGCCCCCCTGGGTGAGGGTGGTAGTAGTGGTGGGCATCCTGCCCCCCTGGGTGAGGGTGGTAGTAGTGGTGGGCATCCTGCCCCCCTGGCTAAGGGTGGTAGTAGTGGTGGGCATCCTGCCCCCCTGGGTGAGGGTGGTAGTAGTGGTGGGCATCCTGCCCCCTGGCTAAGGGTGGTAGTAGTGGTAGGCATCCTGCCCCCCTGGCTAAGGGTGGTAGTAGTGGTAGGCATCCTGCCACCCTGGCTAAGGGTGGTAGTAGTGGTAGGCATCCTGCCCCCCTGGCTAAGGGTGGTAGTAGTGGTGGGCATCCTGCCCCCCTGGGTGAGGGTGGTAGTAGTGGTGGGCATCCTGCCCCCTGGCTAAGGGTGGTAGTAGTGGTAGGCATCCTGCCACCCTGGCTAAGGGTGGTAGTAGTGGTAGGCATCCTGCCCCCTGGCTAAGGGTGGTAGTAGTGGTAGGCATCCTGCCCCCTGGCTAAGGGTGGTAGTAGTGGTAGGCATCCTGCCCCCTGGCTAAGGGTGGTAGTAGTGGTAGGCATCCAGCCCCCCTGGCTAAGGGTGGTAGTAGTGGTGGGCATCCTGCCCCCTGGCTAAGGGTGGTAGTAGTGGTAGGCATCCTGCCCCCCTGGGTGAGGGTGGTAGTAGTGGTGGGCATCCTGCCCCCCCTGGGTGAGGGTGGTAGTAGTGGTGGGGATCCTGCCCCCCTGGCTAAGGGTGGTAGTAGTGGTGGGCATCCTGCCCCCCCTGGGTGAGGGTGGTAGTAGTGGTGGGCATCCTGCCCCCTGGCTAAGGGTGGTAGTAGTGGTAGGCATCCTGCCCCCTGGCTAAGGGTGGTAGTAGTGGTAGGCATCCTGCCACCCTGGCTAAGGGTGGTAGTAGTGGTAGGCATCCTGCCCCCTGGCTAAGGGTGGTAGTAGTGGTAGGCATCCTGCCACCCTGGCTAAGGGTGGTAGTAGTGGTAGGCATCCTGCCCCCCTGGCTAAGGGTGGTAGTAGTGGTAGGCATCCTGCCCCCTGGCTAAGGGTGGTAGTAGTGGTAGGCTTCCTGCCCCCTGGCTAAGGGTGGTAGTAGTGGTGGGCATCCTGCCCCCCTGGCTAAGGGTGGTAGTAGTGGTAGGCATCCTGCCCCCCTGGCTAAGGGTGGTAGTAGTGGTAAGGGTGGTAGTAGTGGTAGGCTTCCTGCCCCCCTGGCTAAGGGTGGTAGTAGTGGTAGGCATCCTGCCCCCCTGGCTAAGGGTGGTAGTAGTGGTAGGCATCCTGCCCCCTGGCTAAGGGTGGTAGTAGTGGTAGGCATCCTGCCACCCTGGCTAAGGGTGGTAGTAGTGGTAGGCATCCTGCCCCCCGTGGGTGAGGGTGGTAGTAGTGGTAGGCTTCCTGCCCCCTGGCTAAGGGTGGTAGTAGTGGTGGGCATCCTGCCCCCCTGGCTAAGGGTGGTAGTAGTGGTAGGCATCCTGCCCCCCTGGGTGAGGGTGGTAGTAGTGGTGGGCATCCTGCCCCCCTGGGTGAGGGTGGTAGTAGTGGTGGGCATCCTGCCCCCTGGCTAAGGGTGGTAGTAGTGGTGGGCATCCTGCCCCCCTGGGTGAGGGTGGTAGTAGTGGTGGGCATCCTGCCCCCTGGCTAAGGGTGGTAGTAGTGGTAGGCATCCTGCCCCCTGGCTAAGGGTGGTAGTAGTGGTAGGCATCCTGCCACCCTGGCTAAGGGTGGTAGTAGTGGTAGGCATCCTGCCCACCTGGCTAAGGGTGGTAGTAGTGGTAGGCATCCTGCCCCCCTGGCTAAGGGTGGTAGTAGTGGTAGGCATCCTGCCCCCTGGCTAAGGGTGGTAGTAGTGGTAGGCTTCCTGCCCCCTGGCTAAGGGTGGTAGTAGTGGTAGGCATCCTGCCCCCTGGCTAAGGGTGGTAGTAGTGGTAGGCATCCTGCCCCCTGGCTAAGGGTGGTAGTAGTGGTAGGCATCCTGCCCCCTGGCTAAGGGTGGTAGTAGTGGTAGGCATCCTGCCCCCCGTGGGTGAGGGTGGTAGTAGTGGTAGGCTTCCTGCCCCCTGGCTAAGGGTGGTAGTAGTGGTGGGCATCCTGCCCCCTGGCTAAGGGTGGTAGTAGTGGTGGGCATCCTGCCCCCTGGCTAAGGGTGGTAGTAGTGGTGGGCATCCTGCCCCCTGGCTAAGGGTGGTAGTAGTGGTAGGCATCCTGCCCCCCTGGGTGAGGGTGGTAGTAGTGGTGGGCATCCTGCCCCCCTGGGTGAGGGTGGTAGTAGTGGTGGGCATCCTGCCCCCCTGGCTAAGGGTGGTAGTAGTGGTGGGCATCCTGCCCCCTGGGTGAGGGTGGTAGTAGTGGTGGGCATCCTGCCCCCTGGCTAAGGGTGGTAGTAGTGGTAGGCATCCTGCCCCCTGGCTAAGGGTGGTAGTAGTGGTAGGCATCCTGCCACCCTGGCTAAGGGTGGTAGTAGTGGTAGGCATCCTGCCCCCTGGCTAAGGGTGGTAGTAGTGGTAGGCATCCTGCCCCCTGGCTAAGGGTGGTAGTAGTGGTAGGCATCCTGCCCCCTGGCTAAGGGTGGTAGTAGTGGTAGGCATCCTGCCCCCCGTGGGTGAGGGTGGTAGTAGTGGTAGGCTTCCTGCCCCCTGGCTAAGGGTGGTAGTAGTGGTGGGCATCCTGCCCCCTGGCTAAGGGTGGTAGTAGTGGTAGGCATCCTGCCCCCTGGCTAAGGGTGGTAGTAGTGGTAGGCATCCTGCCCCCTGGCTAAGGGTGGTAGTAGTGGTAGGCATCCTGCCCCCTGGCTAAGGGTGGTAGTAGTGGTAGGCTTCCTGCCCCCTGGCTAAGGGTGGTAGTAGTGGTAGGCATCCTGCCCCCCGTGGGTGAGGGTGGTAGTAGTGGTAGGCTTCCTGCCCCCTGGCTAAGGGTGGTAGTAGTGGTGGGCATCCTGCCCCCTGGCTAAGGGTGGTAGTAGTGGTAGGCATCCAGCCCCCCTGGGTTGGGGTGGTGGCGCGCATTCAGGCCCCTGTGTGCATATGTGGCATTGGTGATGGGCATCCCGCCCCTATGGTGCTGCTGTTGCTGGTGTAAGTATATTCAGATTCCCAGTGTATGTGTGTGATGTGTCGTGTACGTGTTGTATGTGTTTTGTGGTTGGTGTCTGACTTACCTTCTGCGCCGTACGCGTCCGTGCCTGTTCCGGTAGTAGATGTAGAATATTGGTATGATCGGGACGAAGGGATTCATGGTTGGTTCGTGTCGTTCGTCCTTCTCGTTGCTTCGCGTCGTCCTCGTCGCTTGGCTTCGTCCTCGTCGCTTCGCTTCGTCCTCGTCGCTCCGCGTCGTCCTCGTCGGTGCCGTGTTCGTCTCGTAGCCGTGGATCGTGTTGTGGCGCGATTCGGAGCTTATGTGCGCCTCTCCCGGATGCTTTGACGTGCCGTGCGTAGCGACGGGTTCGGCGCGTACGGAAGCGCATCGTACTTGTTCGGCCGGACGGGGCTGCATTTTCCCTTCCGTGCGACTCGATTCGGCGTTTCCGGATTCGCCTCGGTCGGAGAACAGGACCTGGTTTGGGTGAGTACGGCTCGGCCGGAATTTTTGCTGTTGTGCGCATCGTACTTGCTCGTTCGGTGTGCTGTACGGATCGGTCGGGAAACTGGCTTTCGCATGGCTTTTTTCCCGACCGAATAGTAGTGGGTGCGCCTCCGACCGAGTTCGGAATCGGCCCCTTATTGTATAAATCTTTTTTTTAATTACAAAAGAAATTTCTTTAAGTAAGTGTGTGCTGGTCCATCTGGAAGTACTTCTGGAAGCAGAAAGGTCACCATCCATGCCACCAGGAGATATGGCAACAGATTAACCCATATATAAAAGAAAGAATTCATATTTAAAGATAGGACATGCATACTTGCCTATTTTGTATGACCATACAAAGGTAGGATTCTTCAAGTTCCAAAGCAGTTTATAAGCATAATGATGACATCACTGGAAATGACATCACACAACCTATGACTCTAGGATAACATCTCACGAAATCACATTACATGAGATATGGATCAGAAGAAAGAACAGTGCAACTTGTGATTCAGATGTTATCGTAAGATGCCACCTTTCTTTTTCACCTCTTTCCCACTATTCTCCTTCACTTTCCTCCTCTTCTTGCCCCTCTGTCCTTATGACTTGGTCTTTCTCCACTGTTCCTTCTCTCAGCTTGCACAGTACCCTCTTCTTCTCTACGGCTCTCTTCCCAGACTGTCTTCTTCCCTGCCACCTTTCATCTCCACTTTCTTTCTCCTCTGCTCTCTGATTAACCCTGTATTTTTTCACTGTCCACAGCTACACCACCTCCTCCGTCAATACCTCTTCCACCTGCACTTTCAGATTCCTCTAAGAAAATGTCATCTTCAGCCTGTCAGAAACCATGGTGTTAATTAAGGTAGGTCAACTTGGGCAGATGTCAGCTGCAAGGGATGGTGGCAGCAGGTTATGTCTGCAGCTGTAGTGATGCCTGATGCACAAAGTATTCACTTATTTATTTATTTAGTTATTTATTTAATGCGGTTTTATATAGCGCAAACTTTACCTGAAGGTGTCACAGCGCTTTACAAAAGGACCAATTACATTACATAAGGACTTCAGAGTACATGACCTATATAAAAATTACAAACAGAAAAACTCTAAATTCACATAAGAATGGTAGTAAGTACAAAACTCTACTGCAGATACTACTGGTTAGAGTTACATATATACAAGCTGCAGATTCACTCAAGGAAAGATACAAACAGATAAGCTCTAAATTCACATAAGAATGGTAGTAAGTGCATGTGTTCTACATATACTAGTGGTTAGAGTTACCTATATACAAGTTGCAGATTCGCTCGAGGTTACATTTTAATAAAGGTTGAAGCAGTTAGGTTTGGACAAATAAAAAATGCAAATTTACAAAGCATGATCTTCTCGCCATTGATTGGTTTGGGGGCCTCCTCACTGTTCCTGTAACTGGCAAATCACGAGATTGAGAGAAACATGAGGTGGCATTCCTTGAGTTAACAGTCAGCAGGTAGAAAGGAATGGAGGACTCCTCATCGGTCCTGCATCTGGCGAGGTGTACTCTTGCGGGAGGATGGGGAGAGAGGAGAGGGAGGGGGAGATGGCATATCAGCGGTATCGAGCCATGGGGGGTTGAAAGTAGGGGGCAATTGCAGGCTCACCTCCTGTTTTCGTTGTTCTTTTTGTTTTTTTTGCACTCTCCAAAGTGCAACTTCTCTCCGACCAGTGCCATATTTTCCTCGACTCCTCGTCCGGCGACGTGCTTTAGCAGCCTGCGGCACCAGGGGAGCATTCAGGAGATATTGTTTGCCTGGGCGGTGAGCGGCAGGTGAAGCCGGAGCTCCGGAGCCTCCCCGAGGATCTGGTCAAGATACACTGTGGTGGAGCTAGGAGGCCTTCCCAAGAGTTTGAGCAGGCTCATCTGTCATGGAGCCAGGTAGCAAGATCTAAAGCTCCATGAAGGGGCTTTGCTGGATGCTAGGGATTTACGCTGTAGGCGATCCCTGGCTCGTGGGAGCTTCTTCATGAATAGCCATCTTGTAGCATTTGCACCGGCAGCGGTTCTTTCTCATTAGTTTCTCCCTGCATAACCTTCTCCACAGTTTTTCCGTGGTCAAGGGATCGTTTCCTTCTGATTCCAATGGACGGTGGCTCGATGGGGGGGCTTTTATTTCTCGGGATTTACACCATATGGCAATCCCTAGCCCGGGAGCTCCCGGCGGGAGCTCCTAAACAGGCGGCCATCTTCCTTTTCACCTCTACTAGGACGGAGTGGAGCAAGCTCTCTATGAAGTGGCAGTGGTGCTAGCCAGGGAGTGACTTTCATCTCTTGATGATGACTATGCTTAAAAACAGAGCAGTGTTTTTGCATATGCACAGTATTTTGGGTTGAGTAATTCATACTTGCTAATTTTGCATGTATCAGAAACTCTGTAATACTGATACTGCACTGTCTGAATTCAACGGGTTTTTGTGCAGCACATTTGGCTTCGTGCAATATTATTGTTACTGTGCCTATTTTCAGCTAATCTCATTATGTGGGTCTGTCAAGTGAAATGTACAACCGTCTGAGTATTCATTCAGGTGCTTAACACACACTTCTGCAGCCCTCCCTAGGCACCAGACACGTGCAGCAGGCCACAAACCCATTGTCATTAAAAGTGAGGTCCCCAACACTGATAGCAAGGGGGACGCCCACGATTATTGAGACCAACTGACATCATTGGGAACTCATGCCCAGGGGTGTCTCAAATAGTTTTGATGAGAGCTCCTGTATCTAGCATGATGCCACTATCAATCAATCAATCAATCAGGGTTTGTTGAGCGCGCTACTCACCCGTGAGGGTCTCAAGGCGCTGAGAGGGGGGGTTCGCAACTCCATTTAGCCGAAGAGCCAGGTCTTGAGGGCCTTCCCGAAGGTGTTCAGGGACTCAACAAGAGTCCCCCAAAACCTATTCATTACAGTTAACAATGCTGGACACTTTTGGGAGTAAATTGCAAGTAATGTTCATAGGATCTGAATTCCAGTCTCCCAGCGCGTACAGCCATACAGTCACCCTCTTATGTTTTGCTGCAGAATTATAAAGCTACCAGCTGGTCTCGCGACCTGGGCTTTTCGCACAAAGGACCCAGAGACTGAGTGACCCAGCCTTTAAGAGCAGCTCAAACCTCAAGCAGGCAACATCTGTTCTTCGGGAGTAAGGGGTTGGAAGGTGGTTCTGTAGAACCCCTTTCTGCTCATGCAGAGTAGACTCACACGACTTGGAAAGAGGGGGGCTAACTTTGCTTTTGGTAGAGCATGGTTTAGTTCTGGTGGGCCTTGACCAAATAGTTTCCTGCTCCCGCGAAGCCCGAGTGTTTGTAGACAGTAAAATTGACACATGAGGACCTTCACCCTCAGGGGACATCTTTGCCTTCCACTGAATCCATTCCATGTGAAGGAGCGTGCGCTGGCGCGCGGAGATCACTTTGCAGCTCAACTCAAACTCCTACCTTCTCCCACCCACCCACCCACCTGCCTCACTTCCATTCCAAACAGAGGTCGCACGCCGTCATGTATCGATCTGCAAAACTGCAAAGATAAACAAACAAAAATACTCTATCCAGCATGTACCCTTGGATGTGGATACACTGTAACGATGACGACTCGTTAGAACCGCTGCGAGAATTAAAATGCCTCCTAAGAATTATTTCTAAACGTTTTGCCATATTCGGAAGACGCAGTTAAATTCTTCATATAGGAAGACAGATTCGAAGTGACAGACGCAGCGGGGGTTGGCGAGGGATGGCGGGAGTTCAACATCGCCTATTCTCTTACGGAACTCCACGTAGCCTATTTTTGGTCCAAGGTCCACGGATTTGAAGCTCCTGCTCAAAGGCTGACGCGCAGTTTCCTGCCTGCGTCACTGTTCCCTTTGTCGCTCACTGCACGGCCAGGCGCCGCCATACTTCCCTGTTGCCGCGAGCTCCCGGCAGGCCCGCCCAGGTGAGCCGTGAATGCACGCTCCGGTTCTTGAGGTATGAGGGGAATGCAGTGGCGGCAGGTTGAAGCACATACACTCCCTGGTGCCCTGGCTGCCGCCTGACTGAATATCTGCCGGCATATGTATCCTGGCATCTCATCTGTCATCCCGCCTATGGCAGACCAGAGCCAACGTGCACGTTTTGCGGTTGCCACATAAATAAAGCCATAACTAAGCAGGATAAGCCTAACTTGAAGATCAATACACCGACCTGTGTTAGGGTTGCCACCTTTCCTAGAGAAAAAGAAGCAGCCATCTTAGCATTCTGCATAGGCCCGCTTATGATTCTTAGGAGAGTTTTTTTTATGTGAAATCGTCAACGTGGACTTTCTGTCTTTGTTTATGTTAATTATCAGTCAGGGGTCATTGGAGAAGCTGTTGAACAAATTTTAAAGTGTTCTTTTGTTACATTTACTGTTTAAAGTATGTACTGATAGGAGGAAAAAAATTCAGGTTTTAGATAATTTTCCTATTTTGTGTTCCAGCTGTAACTCTAAAATACTGAAAGGTGGCAACCCTATTTGTACATCTGCATAAAACATTCTAACACTCCTTTTTCCTACTGATGCAGAGCTCTGAGTTCCCCAGGTCCATTTGCAAGTAGCTCATCCAGTACAGGTTTTTGCTTTCCATTCCTTGATTTGTATGACTAATTATCTCTCCTTAAATAGGCAGGACTGAGGTACTGAGTACCTACACTTTAATATGAAAAGGAGAGTACCTGCAATTCTCAGCACTAGTACTATACCTTTAATAGGAGAGTAACACAATTCTAGGTAGCAAACAGGTACTCTGGAATAGTGAGTACCTGCACTTCTGTATTTCCATTTAAAGGACTCCTATTTATCCCATAATAAAGTAATTATTCATAGCTGCCAAGTTTTCAGATTGCTTATTTATGCCATTTCCGTGGTTTCAGTGTACGTACGAGTGATGTTCAACAACCAAATGTGTGACACTTTAGAGTGACACTTTCTTGTGAGTAATCCCAAGCAATGAAAAGAGCTACACATCAGAAAACACACCACTTTAAGCAAGAAAAAGCTCTAAAAAGATACTGAAACTGCTGCAAAACATCTGAAATGGAAGTTCACAAATCTACTGTCCATTTCTAATATGATCACTCCCTTCCTTTTTTGTGCTCCTGTATTGCCATCACACATATCATCAAAGTCAGGCATTCCTTCAGCTTCTCAAACTCCAGTAGCTTAACGAGAAAGCAGCCCACTATCTCCTTCAGCAAAGAATGTGCCTGGACATGATTACAAGTCCTGTTTTTTTATTTTTTAACCCAGGTGTACTTTGCATGCTGGGATTTGTATGCCCATACTGTGATAGGAAAAGAGAAAACTACAAGTCCCAGTGTGCAAACTGTTTAGGGTTAAAAAGTTAGGACTCACATAAAGTGGTACTAATTACATGAAGCAAATAGGCAACTATGGATGATGGACCCCACATTTCCGTCCTTGGTGCTATGATCTAACACTGATAGCCTAGCCACATCCTTCCACATATCACCTCATGAGTAAGACAGACTCCTTCTCACCACTGGTTGCAACTCTCTAGGCTAGAGCTAAACTCTGCAGTGGAGCTCTATACTACTTATCACAACCACCCAACCACCATAATAACCTGAGAAGCTCTGTGCTATATTACGTGGGCAGCCTTTTAAATGCTGCGACCAGGTGCCACCTCTGCACTATCAGGAGGACGCTGACTGCTCCCTGCCATAAATTGCTGCTGCCTGCTTTCTAAAACAGGCTTCTTAATCTAATGCCTCATGTTCTTCTCTTCTTCTAGGAGTCAGGAATCTTGCAGTGCTCTCTTGCAGTAGTTGCACAGCTGTTGAGCCAGCTGGCTGTCATCAGCCAGGCTTGCTGGCAGTGATTGGCGAGCTTGTCAGGTCAAGCTATGCTTTAAAAAACAACTTGTGCATGAAGGAGTTAGACACAGTGCGCCCCACAGCCCCTACAAATAAACACATAAATGGAGCTCTGAGACGCAAGTTGATTATTTCCTCATCCTGGGGGCTGGCAGGTGGGCCCTGCCAACAATGTGACATCCCTGGCAAGGCACCTGTGGGGCTGAGGAGACGGGGTCCTAGTCTGCCAGCAGGACTCTAGAATGGGTGTCAGGCCCAGAAAATAACAACACCCAGCAGCCAGCCTGACCCTCCTCTACATTGAGCACCACTGTGATAGGTCACACATGGGGACAGCAGGCGCCCGTTCCCTGCTGGGACTTAGGTATCATGATTGGTCATGGCGGGTCTAGCAAGGAAAAAACAAAATTGCTGCCTGCCGCCAATGTGTCTGCCTGCTGGGCAAGTCATCTCCTGTGTGCAGTCACTGGGGTGGTGCCAAGGTAAGGTGCTGCCTGGATACCCGTGTGCCCCTACAGTCTAGCCAGCAGCTGTAAGCAGTAAGAAAAATCATCAATAATACTTTAAATACAGCAATCTTTCCAGAAGACTTAAATATGGCATACATATGCCCATTATTGGAGATAACAAACCTGGATCCGCATGACCCAAACAACTACAGACCGATTATAAATGGACCTTTCCTGGGTAAACTGACAGAAAGAGCAGCATTCGCCCGGATGGTCCAATGAATTGAAGATAACTCCATACTTTCCGACTTCCAAACAGGATTATATCCAGGGAGATACACAGAATCTGCCCTCATTGCCATCTGGGATGAACTTAAAAACACAGTAGAACGGAACGGGGTTGCTGCACTAATTCTCTTGGAACAATCAGCTTCCTTCAACACAGTTGACCATGCTACCCTAATCCAAAGACTCTACGAAGCCGGCATAGAGGCGGTTGCTCTCTCGACTGGATCCCATCCTACCTTCAAAACAGGACAAATGTCATCCATACTCCCCCTTTCTCATCCAAACCGTACTTCATAAAAGCAGGGGTCCCTCAAAGCTCTATCATCTCACTCATGCTTTTTTTAACATCTACATGAAGTCATTACCAGTAATGATCAATGAATTTCAGCTCACATGCTATAACTATGCAGATGACACACAAATACTTCTTAAACTGGAAAGACACAAAGACATTGGAAACTCAAAAGTCTTCAGTTGCCTCAGAGTCATTGATCAGTAGATGAAATGGAGTCACCTCAAATTGAATGTTTCCAAAACAGAAATACTCACATGTGGCGACTGGAAAAATTATGACCCACTCTTTGCCTGCCCGGACAATCTGGGACCACATCCTAAAGTATCTAAGGAAGTAAGAAACTTTAGAATTACCATGGACTCCAAATTATCAATGAATGCCCAAGTGGACAAGTTAGCAAGATCAAGCTTCATCACTATGAAAACTCTGTGACGCGTCTTTCCCTACCTAGGATTTCCACACAAGGTCCAAGCTACTATCTCTCTTGTACTGTCTAAACCTAATTACGCCAATGGCCTCTACCACAGATCATCTTCATCAACTATGAAAAAACGTCAACTAATTCAGAACTCTGCTGTCAGACTACTCCTACATCTAAAGCCAGAAGCGAACATCTCACCTTGCCTTGAAGGTCTACATTGGCTGCCGGTTGTCAGATGATCCACTTTCAAGCTGCTTTGTATCACCCACAAAGCAATACATGGAACAGGACCACTTTTTATCAGGAATAAAATCACCAAATACATACAACAAAGGAACCTCCGCTCAAGATTGGCACCTTGCCTCAAAACCCCAGCATACAAGAAAAAAAACATGGGTAGTTCATCTTTCTCTGTTCAAGCAGCCAAACTATGGAATTCATTACCCCAAACATAAGAGCCACAGATAATTATCTTATCTTCAGAAGACTACTCAAGAGTTGGCTCTTTCCTACATGACCTCTACACTCAAACACAAATGTACAACATATGCCTGTGCATGTAAACATGTATAATTTGATTATATGTATGTATTTAGATATGTGCATTTCTTTGTACAAAAATATATACTACGTATGGTTTAAAAATATATAGATATTCTTTAGTTCTGCTTAACAAATGTTTATATTACTTCAGATTAAAATATGTATCTATATATAGATATAGATATATTTTTATATATGTATATAAATATAAATCTTTATTTATTCATTATTTTATGCTTAACATGTATATAGGTCTCTGCATAGTTTCCATATAAGTTATTTGATTAGGTGCTTATGGGTCTCTGTTTATTTTATTTATCTATCACAATATGTAAATATGATCATAACAATTGTATCTATAAGTGCTTAACTATTGAAATTTTGAAAAAACATAAAATAAAATAATTATTTAAAAAAATTATAAAAATGCACAAACAAATGAGCTTTTACGAACAGCAACACCCGAATGTCTGAATTTCTAACTATCTCTCCATACTTGCACATATGGAACTTATTGAAATACAATTTTATATCTCTGTATTACTTTCCTTATATCTATATACCCTTTTTATGTAGTTATGTATCTATATATTTATTACTTTACTCCTACTGTAGAAAGAAAAAAACCTTCAACTCCCTACAATGGACTACTCTGTGTCTCATCCTACACCTTGCTCAATATATCCTCTACCTCCACTCTCTTACTCATCCCAAATCTAATTTTACTACTATGATCTCCCTAAGATCCTTTCTAGACTCTTCCCTCCTCTATCCCTCCTTGACTCACCCAAACCTCATTTTACTACTATGATCTCTCTAATAACCCTTTCTGGACTCATCCCTCCTTTGACTCATCCCAAACCTCATCTAACTAATATGAACTACCAAATAACCCTTTCTAGACTCTTTCCTCCTCTAGCCCTCCTTTATCCTATTTAATCAAACTAACAGACTCACATGTCCACCGCTCAAATTAACAACGCATTGTCAGGAGTAGCACGCACTATATAAATACAATAACAATTACAATTTGTTTATTATTTATGTTTCACTTTTGCATTGCTGAGTCTGACAGAGACCACGTGGGCTGGGTATACTCAGAGGCCGGGCTCCAGCTTGCAGGTTGCGTGCCAGGATTGAAACACTGAGACCCCCAGCACTAGAAACAAGCATTTGCAATGCAATAGGTCGCAGTTACGCGAGTTTAAGTTATTGGCATTGTAAATAACAATGCCTTTTATTTATGTTTTTAAAAAGAAAACAAAAAGAAAAGGCATTGTTATTTGCAATGTCAATAGCTCAAACTCGCATCAATGCAGGACCTATTGCATTGCAAATGCTTTTTTTTGGGGGGGTGGGTATGCAATCCATGAGAGTGCATGTGTTTTCCAGTGGTCTCCCTCGTGTGAGCAAAACTCTGTTAATAAGAAAAAAAAAGCTCCTCATTTTGTAGGCACACACGCCCGTACAAAATGAAGCCATGACTGCCGCATCATAGCACCTTTTTTGTTTTCTTTAGCTGTGGCATCGGGGATACAGTTCACCATGGCGAAAAACCATTAGCAAACCTACTGGGTTCTAAGGCGAGCCTTATTGCCTTTGCTGATGTTTGTTTTTATTTGCATACACTGAGGATGGGTAGTTTTCTACTGAATTAATACCCTGAAGAGTATTGCAGCTTGTAGAGGTCACCAACGTAAGTTACATTTCTTCTTGCAGCTTATGTGCCTGTAAGAACAATGAAGCATAGGGTACACACGTAAGTGCTCTTAGCCCTTTTTCTAACAGAAATCTCGGCTACGCACGTTTTACGTTATCTTCAAACATATTTGATACATGCTCGGCCATTATAAGGTACTTTATAACATACTTGTCTGGCCTGCTTCTCTCATATACTAGAGACGCTCAGAAATAAGATCTTGTGGACTGATAGTCAATACCTTTAACAGTGTAACAAATGCTCTGACACAAATGACAACGAGTCAACATGCTGTCAAATACAACATTCCAACTAACACTCACATGTCCACTGCTGAAATGAACACATATTTCCCTATACTAACCCACCACTAATCCTTTCTGGGTTCCGAAGTAGCGTGCTCCTCGCCGAAAAGCACTTTTAACACCTCGTCAGGAGTAGTAAGGGCTGTATAAATACAATATCATACATTCAAGTTTATAGAATATGTTGAGAGAATAAAAGCTACCATAAAACTGTAGATGAAAACTTGAATGTAAGAGAGACAAACTACTTTTGTAACGGCAGTGTACATGGAGTTAAACAAAGTAGAGTGAAAGGTTTAAGAATTAGTCATAGGCAGATGGGAATGGACTCATCCATGAGGTCACCCTAGCGTGGCTCCTAGAAAGGATAAACGGGATTGACAGCGTGACAACTAGTGGCAGTCAGAAACAGCCAAATTAATGAAATTGTCAATGAACTAGCGGCAATGGGTTCCAATAAGTCCCACTCGTCCAAAATGTTATATGCACACCTTGAAAAGAAAAACATCAGTAATTATGACAAGCTCATGACAGCACAGGAAAGGAATTTCTAGACAGAGATGCTATGTGGGTTATAAAATAAAATCTTAATGCGCCTATCAAGGATCCCTGCCACTTTCACACAACAGACCATAATTACAATATTGCTTTGAACAACATTTACAGAAACCATACAAGATTACAAAGCACAACATCTGCAAGACCATCCTACACAGATTCACAAAGATTATAATATTCTAAAATAGACGGGCAATCATCCGCCACACAGTAGACTTCCCCAGAGGACCGGTAATCTGGTACAGCCGCACTTCTGCCCAAGAGGAAACCAAGCCATTCACATGCCGGCAGCTCCACAAGATCCGGGAACTGAGACTGGCGAAATACCGACGTTTGGAAGAGGACAGGTGCAATGGATGGCACTAACTGCTACTTACTGCTACTTAATATACTTAATACTTAGAATAGCTATAAAGTGCTGTGACATTATAATTTCATCCCTGGGCCCACCTCCCAAACCGTACAACAAGCAGTCACAGAGCAGCTCAATGAGCCGAAGGTGGGGCGGGGACACCGGGCCCCTCTATGAGGCTGTCAGTGCACTAAAGGCAGGCCCGCCCGTCCACCCTTGGATTTAAATCCCCGCAAATGGGCCCGCTAGCTTCAGCACTGCCTACAGCCCTATTTGGCCTGCTCAGCTGATAGGTGTGGGTCCTAGTGGCACCTGGACAGCTTCACCTCTTCGGGGGCCCCCTGCGCAGGAGTCCGCGCCCAGGAAGGCCGGAGCCTGCCTGTAGTCCGCACCTTCCTTCGGTGGCAGCCAACGGCATCATGTAGTTTGGGTGAGCCCTTACACGAATAGTCTGCAGTGGGCATGTATGTGGCTGCTACCCATTCGATAGAGCCACGCATGAAGCGACTGTGTACGAAAAGCTCAAATCGAGGAAACTCCGCCATGGTGCCGTATACGTCAGTTCATCGTTAAGTACCAAATATCACTGTCTTTCTTTTGTGTCTCTGAACCTGTGCGGCTGCCAGAAGAAGCTTTCCGGGGATTGCTGCCTTCTCTCGCCCCCAGTCAAACATTTTTAATAGAGACTAGAACGGTCTGGTTGTAGTCGCTTGAACTGTTTTTTGAAGTACTCCATCTGAAGCGCCGGGCTCGTGAGCGGGTGGGTTGTTTTCCTCCGAGCGGGGCTGCTCGGGGCGTGGCTTCATCGTTGGGCTCGCGCTTCCAGGCTCTCCTTTGACAAGTTTGTACGCATGCACATCTCCTGTCCCTACGCGTGCACATCTCCTGTCCGTCTCTACGCGTGCACATCTCCTGTCCCCCTTCGCTAGCAAAACCAACGACAATAGATCTCGCTAAGGCGAGCAGCGCATGCGCTGCGTCGCTAGGCGAAACCTAAAAGGTTAATTTGTGTCACAGAGTAAAACAATCAACTTTTTGATTAGTCAGAGGCAGCAAGCTAATTAGCGTGCTGCATGAAAGGCTGCTTGGTTAAGTATGTAGATCAGACTGACTGGCACTAGCGGGCCTGGTTGGGGATGGTCTCAGGGGCACTATAAATATGTGACTAATGCATTTTAGTTCTGTGATATGGACACCAGCACTAAAATGCGTTAGTCTAACCCCTGAGGCGTGGTACTTAACAGGGCTTTTTATCACAAATCTCAGAATGCAAAGCAGACACCTGGACGAGGTGAGCTACTTACACATGGAACTGAGACACTTCAGAGCTCTGGGAATGTTTCTGGCTGTCATGGTAGAAGAGTCAGCTAGAAATGACTATGCACAGTGAAAAAGGTATGGTCTGGAGACAGTACATAGCTTGCAGGAGTGTAAGGCTGGTGCAACTTTATATTTTCATTTGGCTGTCATTGCAAATATAATTTGTACACTTATCAGGCATGCAAACGTGGGTGCAGATTTGCAACAGCACCAAAGCATACAATATAATCCAGCAATATTGCTTTGGAATGCACCAGCTTTTTTTTTTAGGATGGGGCACTTTAGGATATTTCCCTTTTGGAAAAAAAGGAACTGCTCTACTTGCAGCTTGGGAAATAAATACCAAGAATACCTGTCTGCACCTAGATACCTTCTCCTGAACGGTCCACTCTGGTTTACTTTACAAACTCAAAGTTAAAGTGATTCTGCTTTTAGGATATGAATTTAAGCTGAACTTGCGGTCAAAACCAGTGAAGGGAAAAAGGAGGCACCTTCTGTAGAAGACTTCAATGTCCATTGCCAGTAAATTGCTTGTGGCCTAAAATGCTAGATTAAGGGCTTTAAGGATGTAAGTGGTGCATTGATGTGCATGGGGAATATATATTTTCTACTGAACATTTCTTCTGCTGTTTTTCCTCATTTTGTTTACTTGTTGTGTCAAAGAGTTCATCTGCGATCCTTCTTAGGGAATACTAACTAACCTGTTTTTTGCACAAGTCCATGTCAATCAGCACATTATTGCAGAGAGGTCATTATTATAGATAAACCTTCAAAAGAAGTTTCTTTTCAAAATCTGAGTTTTAATATTTTATGCGAAAAGGGCATTCAGATTACAGGTTTCCTCAGTTCTGTTTTTTTTACTTGCAGTCTGGTACTTGTATTTACTCTCCCCCATTGTAAATGGGGGGTCCTTTCACTGAATGAGGAATGGTGTGCTGTGCATTACCCAACTGCCCAACACATCCATATCCCGTGAGACACCTTTAGCCAGCCTTGGATTTTTTCATTATTCCTTTACTTTATTGGACTTCAAGTTATGCTTTTCCGCAGTATAACTATGGGCCTAAAAGTCCACATATGCAAAATAATGTCGGCTAGGGTGGAATTTTAGAAATATTGCCTTAGCGTAACTGTAGTAGTAGCAGCAATGTTTGTTCAATGCTAAGCTAATGCTACCATGTGGTGCCCGTCTCTGAAGTGTAAATCTTCATGTCAGGCATTGCAGGTGAGAATTGTTGAATAGCTTGCTCAGCTCTGAAAATGTCCATTCTTGTATTAGTTCGAAGGTTCAGTGCCAACTATACATCGATTTCAGTTTCTGTACCTGTATGTAGCCCTTCGTTTTATTCTTGTCACATGACCTCCCTCGGAGCCCTGTGTATGAAAACATATACATTTTTGTTCTGTACGTCTGCTTCTATGCTCATAAAGTGCACAATGATCCCCTTGTTGCCCAGCTCTGTAATTCACAGATTATTTTTCTTTTGTTAATAAATATTTTCAGATTTCTGATTTTACGTGAATGCAAAGGGCCCTATTCACCAAGGTAAATGTAATCATAAACTTCGGCTTACAGCCAAATTTACCTGCTTTACTTCAAGGAGGAATTCACAAAGAGACGACGGACAGCTGCGGCCGGTCCATTGGAGCTGAGGGGCCACACCACCCACCCTCATGAACAGTGTGTGTCAGGCTGAACAAAGGTCAGCCTGACAGACACTGTTCATTTTCAGGTCAGGCAGCCAGGAGACAGACGTGCTAAATGCGCAGGCACCTGGCTGCATGAGCTGAACTTTGCTGGGAAGTCACAGCTACTGTGGGTGTGACCTCCTCAGCTCAGCAAAGGTCCCTGAGGCCCTCCCCTCAGTGACAAGGGGTAGCGTCACTCATTGCCTCGCACCTGGGCGCTCCAGTTTTAAGCCCTGAAGCGCCCAGGGTAGAATATCAATCAGTGACACTTCATCACAGAGTGGGGTGGGGCCAGCAGTCTCACTGACCCCATCCCACTCTGTGATGACGTTGGGACTGCTGCCTTCCCTCATTGGCTCACTCAGCAAATTAGGGAAGGCAGCAGTCCAAAGCCTCCTGGGACCTGCCAGGCATAGTTGTAGGTAAGTGTGTGTGTTTTTTAAAATTAATGTTTGGTGCATGTGTGGGTGTATGTATGAATGTTTGGAATGAGTGTTGGGAATGGATGTGTTTGTGTGTGTGTGTGTGCGTGCATGTATATGCATGGCTGTGAGTGTGTATGTGTGTGTGTGCGTGTGTGTCCCGACCGCACCCCTCTGTCCTAAACTTACCTGCCGCCACTGCTCCTGGCCGTCATAATGCCGATTTCATGTGCAGAAATCTTCTCCATGGGTACGGAGTTTTCTGCACTTGTAAATCTCTGTCAACGCGTGGCAAGTGATTGTTCCAACACATGGTTTGCGTTGGAAGTTTGGGAATGCATATATTTAAGAGCATTTACAAATTTCTCTCTTTCCCCTTTCCATCCTGCAAATGGTCAGAATTTTACTACAGCCAACAGTTGTTACATCGTGCCTTCAAGGATGGGAAGGAGAATGGATCACTCCTAGATTTATCCGGGGTGCTCAGGAGCAGGGAAAAGGTTTCTCCATGGGTGGAGGAAAAAACAAAAATTGACTCTGCACAGAGGATCCTGTTCCCCAGTGGTGAGTTCTCTACTATGGAGTAATATGCACAGCAGGAACATGATCCCACTGGGAATGTCGAATGCCCTTTACAGGAATGTGCATGGACACCTGCATCTGATGCTTTTTTCTGTGCATATTACTGGGAATGTTTGTGAATTCTAGAAAGTAGTATATCTACACTCGCATGTAGGTGTATCTCTACGAGGGCTGATTTGCTACTTGTGAAGCTCTTCATGTCTGTCTAGTGGTAAAAAGCTATAGAAACCAGTACAGTAAACTGTACACAATTTTAGGAGGCTCTAGTTGCTTGAGTAATTGAGGTCACTTGACTAATTTTTGAGGACAAAGATCAGCTCTCTGTGGGGCACACTCTGGCAAGATGACTGACTAAAAGTAATCTGTTAGAGCTCTACCGAGTCTGCTTGTAATCCTGCCTTATGCCCGGCTGCTGGAACTATATGGCAAAAGTGTACCAAATTATGAGGTAGGGTTAACTATAAAATGCGGTAAGAAAATGCAGCATAATGTGGTATTTTTTGGGATAGTATTACTTCATTATTTTGTTATTTTTTACTCATGCTAACATTGTATCGCCAAAAGTTTAACATCATTAATACCAGCTGAACACCCAAACACATCAATAAGCAACTAAAAGGTGACCAGTCAACCTTTAGGAAGGGCCTTCATTAGTAATTTTGTATTCATTTGAGCTGCAAACAAAACAAAATGTGACAGCAATTCCTGCCAATGTTAAAAGTTGTCTGCAGGGCCGGCAGACAACTCTAGATTTAGGGGGGAGCGGTTTGTCTGTCAGGGTGACAGAGTAGATGACTCCATTGCCCTGATGGACATTTCTCCATCCACCCAAATATAAACCAGGTCCTGAGTTTTCTACATACCAGTCAGGTGTCCTTGAAGTAGGACCATGGGAATGGCCTGAAGATGTTAAAATCTGACTGAGACTGTATTTGAGCTGCAAACACGTACTAAGTGGAGGACCGTGCGTCAAATGGAAATACTGGGCAGTGTACTTATAAAGCCACCACCACCCCCTGTCCTGGCAGTCCAGGAGAACCCCTGTGGATGTTCAACATAGAACTTTATATTCTAATTGAGTGATACTAGTTCTACACCCTGCCTAGGAAGTTTATAGAGGGGTTTTTGTAGTCTATTTATTCATATACATCTAGATGAGAAGAAATGCTTGGGGAGTGGTGCAAGACATTGCATTTATGGCTGACCTTACCAAACACATTTACGACATGGAGTGTCGGCGAGTGGGTAATTCATTGAAGAGGTATAAGATTCACGCCTATGTATGCCAATTTAGTGTACACTTTGCCAGTTTTATAACCATGGTGCCATGGGCCCTAATACAAATTCAGAACATGTCATCCAGCTGGTTTGATAATAAATTACAGGAATTATGCTGCAGAGGGCCCTCACATCCATAGGTCCTGGTGCCACTGCCCCGGCTGCACTAATGGTAGCTTTGCCCCTGCAGCCCTCAATCTTTCACTCCCACATAAACCTGTATCATTTCCTGAAGATCTCTAACCTCATCACTTCTTATTTTCTTCTGTATCATGCTACCTTTTGAATTTCACTTTCACCGAATGTCCTAGTATCTATCCACTTTTCCCATCCTCGTTCTACACTAATGTTTCCATTCCTCTCGAGATCTCTCTCTTCCCCTCCTTCCCTTTGTCCTGCATCTCTCTTGTCCCTTTCACTCTTCACCCTCTGTCCCCCATATCTCTTCATTTTCCCTACTCTTCCCTATTTTCCCTGTAGTTCTACATTCTTCTTTGAATATCTCAGGTCTCCCCTCCTCTAACTTCCTCTGTATCTCACTGCTTTTCACCTTTCCCTCGCCCACCCCAATACAACCTGTATCTCTCCACTTTCCCCTCCACTCTTGCTATTCTCTACAAATGGTTCGGTTCTGCATTCTATTAGGCCCGCCACTCTCTTTTTTCATCCTATATGACTCTACCCTTTCGTCCCCATTCCTTTCTTTTCCTTCAGTTCACTCTATCCTGCTTTGTCTCGTTCTACCCTGTAGCGTGCTATGTCATTCCTTTCATTCTCCCCCACTGACCCGCTCTTGTTCTTATTATGCCATTCTCCCCATATAACGACATAATTTCTTGCATTTCTCTACTCTCCCCACCTTTCTGTTCCTCTGTATCTCACTACTTTGCTTTTTCAACCTGGCTGCTCTATTTACTTTAAATAAACAACAGGATGTGGGAGCACACCGCTGACCTCTCAGGCAAGGTTCACCCCTGGCATCCCGTGAGTCATTGAGCTGACGAGCTCGTGGATGAAGCACCTGCGCGCCAGTGAGAGGTACCGGACCTGATATAATGTTTGGCAGCCTACTCAGCAAACCCCAAAATACAAGACTGTATTCTCTACTGATGATGGTTAATAAACCAGAAACACGTGTCTAGAGATCAGCACTATCTGCGCCAACCTTGGCGAAACACTCGAAAATATCGGAGCGAGCTACTAGAAACTGCATTTACCAGAATGCTAGGGGCGAACCTTGCCTGAGAGGTCAGCGGTGTGCTCCCACATCCTGTTGTCTATTTAAAGTACTCCCGTGAGTCATTGAGCTGACGAGCTCATGGATGAAGCACCTGCGCGCCAGTGAGAGGTACCGGACCTGATATAATGTTTGGCAGCCTACTCAGCAAACCCCAAAATACAAGACTGTATTCTCTACTGATGACGGTTAATAAACCAGAAACACGTGTCTAGAGATCAGCACTATCTGCGACAACCTTGGTGAAACACTCGAAAATATCGGAGCGAGCTACAAGAAACTGCATTTACCAGAATGCTAGGGGCGAACCTTGCCTGAGAGGTCAGCGGTGTGCTCCCACATCCTGTTGTCTATTTAAAGTACTCCCGTGAGTCATTGAGCTGACGAGCTTGTGAATGAAGCACCTGCGCGCCAGTGAGAGGTACCGGACCTGATATAATGTTTGGCAGCCTACTCAGCAAACCCCAAAATACAAGACTGTATTCTCTACTGATGACGGTTAATAAACCAGAAACACGTGTCTAGAGATCACATTATCTGCGCCAACCTTGGCGAAACACTCGAAAATATCGGAGCGAGCTACAGGAAACTGCATTTACCAGAATGCTAGGGGCGAACCTTGCCTGAGAGGTCAGCGGTGTGCTCCCACATCCTGTTGTCTATTTAAAGTACTCCCGTGAGTCATTGAGCTGACGAGCTCGTGGATGAAGCACCTGCGCGCCAGTGAGAGGTACCGGACCTGATATAATGTTTGGGAGCCTACTCAGCAAACCCCAAAATACAAGACTGTATTCTCTACTGATGACGGTTAATAAACCAACACGTGTCTAGAGATCAGCACTATCTGCGCCAACCTTGGCGAAACACTCGAAAATATCGGAGCGAGCTACTAGAAACTGCATTTACCAGAATGCTAGGGGCGAACCTTGCCTGAGAGGTCAGCGGTGTGCTCCCACATCCTGTTGTCTATTTAAAGTACTCCCGTGAGTCATTGAGCTGACTAGCTCATGGATGAAGCACCTGCGCGCCAGTGAGAGGTACCGGACCTGACATAATGTTTGGCAGCCTACTCAGCAAACCCCAAAATACAAGACTGTATTCTCTACTGATGACGGTTAATAAACCAGAAACACGTGTCTAGAGATCAGCACTATCTGCGACAACCTTGGTGAAACACTCGAAAATATCGGAGCGAGCTACAAGAAACTGCATTTACCAGAATGCTAGGGGCGAACCTTGCCTGAGAGGTCAGCGGTGTGCTCCCACATCCTGTTGTCTATTTAAAGTACTCCCGTGAGTCATTGAGCTGACGAGCTTGTGAATGAAGCACCTGCGCGCCAGTGAGAGGTACCGGACCTGATATAATGTTTGGCAGCCTACTCAGCAAACCCCAAAATACAAGACTGTATTCTCTACTGATGACGGTTAATAAACCAGAAACACGTGTCTAGAGATCACACTATCTGCGCCAACCTTGGCGAAACACTCGAAAATATCGGAGCGAGCTACAGGAAACTGCATTTACCAGAATGCTAGGGGCGAACCTTGCCTGAGAGGTCAGCGGTGTGCTCCCACATCCTGTTGTCTATTTAAAGTACTCCCGTGAGTCATTGAGCTGACGAGCTCGTGGATGAAGCACCTGCGCGCCAGTGAGAGGTACCGGACCTGATATAATGTTTGGGAGCCTACTCAGCAAACCCCAAAATACAAGACTGTATTCTCTACTGATGACGGTTAATAAACCAGAAACACGTGTCTAGAGATCAGCACTATCTGCGCCAACCTTGGCGAAACACTCGAAAATATCGGAGCGAGCTACAAGAAACTGCATTTACCAGAATGCTAGGGGCGAACCTTGCCTGAGAGGTCAGCGGTGTGCTCCCACATCCTGTTGTCTATTTAAAGTACTCCTGTGAGTCATTGAGCTGACGAGCTCTTGGATGAAGCACCTGCGTGCCAGTGAGAGGTACCGGACCTGATATAATGTTTGGCAGCCTACTCAGCAAACCCCAAAATACAAGACTGTATTCTCTACTGATGACGGTTAATAAACCAGAAACACGTGTCTAGAGATCAGCACTATCTGCGCCAACCTTGGCGAAACACTCGAAAATATCGGAGCGAGCTACAAGAAACTGCATTTACCAGAATGCTAGGGGCGAACCTTGCCTGAGAGGTCAGCGGTGTGCTCCCACATCCTGTTGTCTATTTAAAGTACTCCCGTGAGTCATTGAGCTGACGAGCTCGTGGATGAAGCACCTGCGCGCCAGTGAGAGGTACCGGACCTGATATAATGTTTAGCAGCCTACTCAGCAAACCCCAAAATACAAGACTGTATTCTCTACTGATGATGGTTAAAAAACCACAAACACGTGTCTAGAGATCAGCACTATCTGCGCCAACCTTGGCGAAACACTCAAAAATATTGGAGCGAGCTACAAGAAACTGCATTTACCAGAATGCTGGGGGCGAACCTTGCCTGAGAGGTCAGCGGTGTGCTCCCACATCCTGTTGTCTATTTAAAGTACTCCTGTGAGACATTGAGCTGACGAGCTCGTGGATGAAGCACCTGCGCGCCAGTGAGAGGTACCGGACCTGATATAATGTTTGGCAGCCTACTCAGCAAACCCCAAAATACAAGACTGTATTCTCTACTGATGACGGTTAATAAACCAGAAACACGTGTCTAGAGATCAGCACTATCTGCGCCTACCTTGGAGATACACTCGAAAATATCGGAGCGAGCTACAAGAAACTGCATTTGCCAGAATGCTAGGGGCGAACCTTGCCTGAGAGGTCAGCGGTGTGCTCCCACATCCTGTTGTCTATTTAAAGTACTCCCGTGAGTCATTGAGCTGACGAGCTCATGGATGAAGCACCTGCGCGCCAGTGAGAGGTACCGGACCTGATATAATGTTTGGCAGCCTACTCAGCAAACCCCAAAATACAAGACTGTATTCTCTACTGATGACGGTTAATAAACCAGAAACACGTGTCTAGAGATCAGCACTATCTGCGCCAACCTTGGCGAACCACTCGAAAATATCGGAGCGAGCTACAAGAAACTGCATTTACCAGAATGCTAGGGGCGAACCTTGCCTGAGAGGTCAGCGGTGTGCTCCCACATCCTGTTGTCTATTTAAAGTACTCCCGTGAGTCATTGAGCTGACGAGCTCGTGGATGAAGCACCTGCGCGCCAGTGAGAGGTACCGGACCTGATATAATGTTTGGCAGCCTACTCAGCAAACCCCAAAATACAAGACTGTATTCTCTACTGATGACGGTTAATAAACCAGAAACACGTGTCTAGAGATCAGCACTATCTGCGACAACCTTGGTGAAACACTCGAAAATATCGGAGCGAGCTACAAGAAACTGCATTTACCAGAATGCTAGGGGCGAACCTTGCCTGAGAGGTCAGCGGTGTGCTCCCACATAATTTTGTCTATTTAAAGTACTCCCGTGAGTCATTGAGCTGACGAGCTCGTGAATGAAGCACCTGCGCGCCAGTGAGAGGTACCGGACCTGATATAATGTTTGGCAGCCTACTCAGCAAACCCCAAAATACAAGACTGTATTCTCTACTGATGACGGTTAATAAACCAGAAACACGTGTCTAGAGATCACACTATCTGCGCCAACCTTGGCGAAACACTCGAAAATATCGGAGCGAGCTACAGGAAACTGCATTTACCAGAATGCTAGGGGCGAACCTTGCCTGAGAGGTCAGCGGTGTGCTCCCACATCCTGTTGTCTATTTAAAGTACTCCCGTGAGTCATTGAGCTGACGAGCTCGTGGATGAAGCACCTGCGCGCCAGTGAGAGGTACCGGACCTGATATAATGTTTGGGAGCCTACTCAGCAGACCCCAAAATACAAGACTGTATTCTCTACTGATGACGGTTAATAAACCAGAAACACGTGTCTAGAGATCAGCACTATCTGCGCCAACCTTGGCGAAACACTCGAAAATATCGGAGCGAGCTACAAGAAACTGCATTTACCAGAATGCTAGGGGCGAACCTTGCCTGAGAGTTCAGCGGTGTGCTCCCACATCCTGTTGTCTATTTAAAGTACTCCTGTGAGTCATTGAGCTGACGAGCTCGTGGATGAAGCACCTGCGCGCCAGTGAGAGGTACCGGACCTGATATAATGTTTGGCAGCCTACTCAGCAAACCCCAAAATACAAGACTGTATTCTCTACTGATGACGGTTAATAAACCAGAAACACGTGTCTAGAGATCAGCACTATCTGCGCCAACCTTGGCGAAACACTCGAAAATATCGGAGCGAGCTACAAGAAACTGCATTTACCAGAATGCTAGGGGCGAACCTTGCCTGAGAGGTCAGCGGTGTGCTCCCACATCCTGTTGTCTATTTAAAGTACTCCCGTGAGTCATTGAGCTGACGAGCTCGTGGATGAAGCACCTGCGCGCCAGTGAGAGGTACCGGACCTGATATAATGTTTAGCAGCCTACTCAGCAAACCCCAAAATACAAGACTGTATTCTCTACTGATGATGGTTAAAAAACCACAAACACGTGTCTAGAGATCAGCACTATCTGCGCCAACCTTGGCGAAACACTCAAAAATATTGGAGCGAGCTACAAGAAACTGCATTTACCAGAATGCTGGGGGCGAACCTTGCCTGAGAGGTCAGCGGTGTGCTCCCACATCCTGTTGTCTATTTAAAGTACTCCTGTGAGACATTGAGCTGACGAGCTCGTGGATGAAGCACCTGCGCGCCAGTGAGAGGTACCGGACCTGATATAATGTTTGGCAGCCTACTCAGCAAACCCCAAAATACAAGACTGTATTCTCTACTGATGACGGTTAATAAACCAGAAACACGTGTCTAGAGATCAGCACTATCTGCGCCTACCTTGGAGATACACTCGAAAATATCGGAGCGAGCTACAAGAAACTGCATTTGCCAGAATGCTAGGGGCGAACCTTGCCTGAGAGGTCAGCGGTGTGCTCCCACATCCTGTTGTCTATTTAAAGTACTCCCGTGAGTCATTGAGCTGACGAGCTCATGGATGAAGCACCTGCGCGCCAGTGAGAGGTACCGGACCTGATATAATGTTTGGCAGCCTACTCAGCAAACCCCAAAATACAAGACTGTATTCTCTACTGATGACGGTTAATAAACCAGAAACACGTGTCTAGAGATCAGCACTATCTGCGCCAACCTTGGCGAACCACTCGAAAATATCGGAGCGAGCTACAAGAAACTGCATTTACCAGAATGCTAGGGGCGAACCTTGCCTGAGAGGTCAGCGGTGTGCTCCCACATCCTGTTGTCTATTTAAAGTACTCCCGTGAGTCATTGAGCTGACGAGCTCGTGGATGAAGCACCTGCGCGCCAGTGAGAGGTACCGGACCTGATATAATGTTTGGCAGCCTACTCAGCAAACCCCAAAATACAAGACTGTATTCTCTACTGATGACGGTTAATAAACCAGAAACACGTGTCTTGAGATCAGCACTATCTGCGCCAACCTTGGCGAAACACTCGAAAATATCGGAGCGAGCTACAAGAAACTGCATTTACCAGAATGCTAGGGGCGAACCTTGCCTGAGAGGTCAGCGGTGTGCTCCCACATCCTGTTGTCTATTTAAAGTACTCCCGTCAGTCATTGAGCTGACGAGCTTGTGAATGAAGCACCTGAGCGCCAGTGAGAGGTACCGGACCTGATATAATGTTTGGCAGCCTACTCAGCAAACCCCAAAATACAAGACTGTATTCTCTACTGATGACGGTTAATAAACCAGAAACACGTGTCTAGAGATCAGCACTATCTGCGCCAACCTTGGCGAAACACTCGAAAATATCGGAGCGAGCTACAAGAAACTGCATTTACCAGAATGCTAGGGGCGAACCTTGCCTGAGAGTTCAGCGGTGTGCTCCCACATCCTGTTGTCTATTTAAAGTACTCCTGTGAGTCATTGAGCTGACGAGCTCGTGGATGAAGCACCTGCGCGCCAGTGAGAGGTACCGGACCTGATATAATGTTTGGCAGCCTACTCAGCAAACCCCAAAATACAAGACTGTATTCTCTACTGATGACGGTTAATAAACCAGAAACACGTGTCTAGAGATCAGCACTATCTGCGCCAACCTTGGCGAAACACTCGAAAATATCGGAGCGAGCTACAAGAAACTGCATTTACCAGAATGCTAGGGGCGAACCTTGCCTGAGAGGTCAGCGGTGTGCTCCCACATCCTGTTGTCTATTTAAAGTACTCCCGTGAGTCATTGAGCTGACGAGCTCGTGGATGAAGCACCTGCGCGCCAGTGAGAGGTACCGGACCTGATATAATGTTTAGCAGCCTACTCAGCAAACCCCAAAATACAAGACTGTATTCTCTACTGATGATGGTTAAAAACCACAAACACGTGTCTAGAGATCAGCACTATCTGCGCCAACCTTGGCGAAACACTCAAAAATATTGGAGCGAGCTACAAGAAACTGCATTTACCAGAATGCTGGGGGCGAACCTTGCCTGAGAGGTCAGCGGTGTGCTCCCACATCCTGTTGTCTATTTAAAGTACTCCTGTGAGACATTGAGCTGACGAGCTCGTGGATGAAGCACCTGCGCGCCAGTGAGAGGTACCGGACCTGATATAATGTTTGGCAGCCTACTCAGCAAACCCCAAAATACAAGACTGTATTCTCTACTGATGACGGTTAATAAACCAGAAACACGTGTCTAGAGATCAGCACTATCTGCGCCTACCTTAGAGATACACTCGAAAATATCGGAGCGAGCTACAAGAAACTGCATTTGCCAGAATGCTAGGGGCGAACCTTGCCTGAGAGGTCAGCGGTGTGCTCCCACATCCTGTTGTCTATTTAAAGTACTCCCGTGAGTCATTGAGCTGACGAGCTCATGGATGAAGCACCTGCGCGCCAGTGAGAGGTACCGGACCTGATATAATGTTTGGCAGCCTACTCAGCAAACCCCAAAATACAAGACTGTATTCTCTACTGATGACGGTTAATAAACCAGAAACACGTGTCTAGAGATCAGCACTATCTGCGCCAACCTTGGCGAACCACTCGAAAAATATCGGAGCGAGCTACAAGAAACTGCATTTACCAGAATGCTAGGGGCGAACCTTGCCTGAGAGGTCAGCGGTGTGCTCCCACATCCTGTTGTCTATTTAAAGTACTCCCGTGAGTCATTGAGCTGACGAGCTCGTGGATGAAGCACCTGCGCGCCAGTGAGAGGTACCGGACCTGATATAATGTTTGGCAGCCTACTCAGCAAACCCCAAAATACAAGACTGTATTCTCTACTGATGACGGTTAATAAACCAGAAACACGTGTCTTGAGATCAGCACTATCTGCGCCAACCTTGGCGAAACACTCGAAAATATCGGAGCGAGCTACAAGAAACTGCATTTACCAGAATGCTAGGGGCGAACCTTGCCTGAGAGGTCAGCGGTGTGCTCCCACATCCTGTTGTCTATTTAAAGTACTCCCGTCAGTCATTGAGCTGACGAGCTTGTGAATGAAGCACCTGAGCGCCAGTGAGAGGTACCGGACCTGATATAATGTTTGGCAGCCTACTCAGCAAACCCCAAAATACAAGACTGTATTCTCTACTGATGACGGTTAATAAACCAGAAACACGTGTCTAGAGATCAGCACTATCTGCGCCAACCTTGGCGAAACACTCGAAAATATCGGAGCGAGCTACAAGAAACTGCATTTACCAGAATGCTTGGGGCGAACCTTGCCTGAGAGGTCAGCGGTGTGCTCCCACATCCTGTTGTCTATTTAAAGTACTCCCGTGAGTCATTGAGCTGATGAGCTCGTGGATGAAGCACCTGCGCGCCAGTGAGAGGTACCGGACCTGATATAATGTTTGGGAGCCTACTCAGCAAACCCCAAAATACAAGACTGTATTCTCTACTGATGACGGTTAATAAACCAGAAACACGTGTCTAGAGATCAGCACTATCTGCGCCAACCTTGGCGAAACACTCGAAAATATCGGAGCGAGCTACAAGAAACTGCATTTACCACAATGCTAGGGGCGAACCATGCCTGAGAGGTCAGCGGTGTGCTCCCACATCCTGTTGTCTATTTAAAGTACTCCCGTGAGTCATTGAGCTGATGAGCTCGTGGATGAAGCACCTGCGCGCCAGTGAGAGGTACCGGACCTGATATAATGTTTGGGAGCCTACTCAGCAAACCCCAAAATACAAGACTGTATTCTCTACTGATGACGGTTAATAAACCAGAAACACGTGTCTAGAGATCAGCACTATCTGCGCCAACCTTGGCGAAACACTCGAAAATATCGGAGCGAGCTACAAGAAACTGCATTTACCAGAATGCTTGGGGCGAACCTTGCCTGAGAGGTCAGAGGTGTGCTCCCACATCCTGTTGTCTATTTAAAGTACTCCCGTGAGTCATTGAGCTGATGAGCTCGTGGATGAAGCACCTGCGCGCCAGTGAGAGGTACCGGACCTGATATAATGTTTGGGAGCCTACTCAGCAAACCCCAAAATACAAGACTGTATTCTCTACTGATGACGGTTAATAAACCAGAAACACGTGTCTAGAGATCAGCACTATCTGCGCCAACCTTGGCGAAACACTCGAAAATATCGGAGCGAGCTACAAGAAACTGCATTTACCAGAATGCTAGGGGCGAACCATGCCTGAGAGGTCAGCGGTGTGCTCCCACATCCTGTTGTCTATTTAAAGTACTCCCGTTAGTCATTGAGCTGACGAGCTCGTGGATGAAGCACCTGCGCGCCAGTGAGAGGTACCGGACCTGATATAATGTTTGGCAGCCTACTCAGCAAACCCCAAAATACAAGACTGTATTCTCTACTGATGACGGTTAATAAACCAGAAAGACGTGTCTAGAGATCAGCACTATCTGCGCCAACCTTGGCGAAACACTCGAAAATATCGGAGCGAGCTACAAGAAACTGCATTTACCAGAATGCTAGGGGCGAACCTTGCCTGAGAGGTCAGCGGTGTGCTCCCACATCCTGTTGTCTATTTAAAGTACTCCCGTGAGTCATTGAGCTGACGAGCTCGTGGATGAAGCACCTGCGCGCCAGTAAGAGGTACCGGACCTCATATAATGTTTGGCAGCCTACTCAGCAAACCCCAAAATACAAGACTGTATTCTCTACTGATGACGGTTAATAAACCAGAAACACGTGTCTAGAGATCAGCACTATCTGCGCCAACCTTGGCGAAACACTCGAAAAAATTGGAGCGAGCTACAAGAAACTGCATTTACCAGAATGCTAGGGGCGAACCTTGCCTGAGAGGTCAGCGGTGTGCTCCCACATCCTGTTGTCTATTTAAAGTACTCCCGTGAGTCATTGAGCTGACGAGCTCGTGGATGAAGCACCTGCGCGCCAGTGAGAGGTACCGGACCTGATATAATGTTTGGCAGCCTACTCAGCAAACCCCAAAATACAAGTCTGTATTCTCTACTGATGACGGTTAATAAACCAGAAACACGTGTCTAGAGATCAGCACTATCTGCGCCAACCTTGGTGAAACACTCGAAAATATCGGAGCGAGCTACAAGAAACTGCATTTACCAGAATGCTTGGGGCGAACCTTGCCTGAGAGGTCAGCGGTGTGCTCCCACATCCTGTTGTCTATTTAAAGTACTCCTGTGAGTCATTGAGCTGACGAGCTCGTGGATGAAGCACCTGCGCGCCAGTGAGAGGTACCGGACCTGATATAATGTTTGGCAGCCTACTCAGCAAACCCCAAAATACAAGACTGTATTCTCTACTGATGACGGTTAATAAACCAGAAACACGTGTCTAGAGATCAGCACTATCTGCGCCAACCTTGGCGAAACACTCGAAAATATTGGAGCGAGCTACAAGAAACTGCATTTACCAGAATGCTAGGGGCGAACCTTGCCTGAGAGGTCAGCGGTGTGCTCCCACATCCTGTTGTCTATTTAAAGTACTCCCGTGAGTCATTGAGCTGACGAGCTCGTGGATGAAGCACCTGCGCGCCAGTGAGAGGTACCGGACCTGATATAATGTTTGGCAGCCTACTCAGCAAACCCCAAAATACAAGACTGTATTCTCTACTGATGACGGTTAATAAACCAGAAACACGTGTCTAGAGATCAGCACTATCTGCGCCAACCTTGGCGAAACACTCGAAAATATCGGAGCGAGCTACAAGAAACTGCATTTACCAGAATGCTAGGGGCGAACCTTGCCTGAGAGGTCAGCGGTGTGCTCCCACATCCTGTTGTCTATTTAAAGTACTCCCGTGAGTCATTGAGCTGACTAGCTCGTGGATGAAGCACCTGCGTGCCAGTGAGAGGTACCGGACCTGATATAATGTTTGGCAGCCTACTCAGCAAACCCCAAAATACAAGACTGTATTCTCTACTGATGACGGTTAATAAACCAGAAACACGTGTCTAGAGATCAGCACTATCTGCGCCAACCTTGGCGAAACACTCGAAAATATCGGAGCGAGCTACAAGAAACTGCATTTACCAGAATGCTAGGGGCGAACCTTGCCTGAGAAGTCAGCGGTGTGCTCCCACATCCTGTTGTCTATTTAAAGTACTCCCGTGAGTCATTGAGCTGACGAGCTCGTGGATGAAGCACCTGCGCGCCAGTGAGAGGTACCGGACCTGATATAATGTTCGCAGCCTACTCAGCAAACCCCAAAATACAAGACTGTATTCTCTACTGATGACGGTTAATAAACCAGAAACACGTGTCTAGAGATCAGCACTATCTGCGCCAACCTTGGCGAAACACTCGAAATTATCGGAGCGAGCTACAAGAAACTGCATTTACCAGAATGCTAGGGGCGTACCTTGCCTGAGAGGTCAGCGGTGTGCTCCCACATCCTGTTGTCTATTTAAAGTACTCCCGTGAGTCATTGAGCTGACGAGCTCGTGGATGAAGCACCTGCGCGCCAGTGAGAGGTACAGGACCTGATATAATGTTTGGCAGCCTACTCAGCAAACCCCAAAATACAAGACTGTATTCTCTACTGATGACGGTTAATAAACCAGAAACACGTGTCTAGAGATCAGCACTATCTGCGCCAACCTTGGCGAAACACTCGAAAATATCGGAGCGAGCTACAAGAAACTGCATTTACCAGAATGCTAGGGGCGAACCTTGCCTGAGAGGTCAGCGGTGTGCTCCCACATCCTGTTGTCTGCTCTATTTACTTGATTATCAGCCTCTTGCCTCTCTATTCTCTCATTTCCAACCACTTTGTTTCTTTTCTCCTATATCTACTCATGTCACTTCCACTTTCTGTATCCTCTTCATCTCTACCATGCTTTTATGTTGTTCTGTTTCCCTCCAACCTCCTCTGTTTCCTTCTAGCTACATCTTTCCTCCCATCTACTTCTCCATGCCATCTCCTCAGTCTCTCCATCCATCCCTGTATCTCTCCATTCTTTTTCCTTCTTTCGCTCCATTCTCTGTTGCATCCTTCTAATGCCCCTTTTTCTCTATCTTCACATCTCTCTCTGTTCATCCATGAAACCCTCACCCTCACCATCTTCATTCTTTATCCCTTGTATATCTCCTCCTCTTCATTATTATCTATCCACCTGTAGCTCTCTTTTCTCCCCATTTCCCATTTATTATTCATTACATCTCTCTTTTCTCCATTTTATCTCTTCTTTCTCTCTTTCTTACCCCTGTGACGGCAATGCAATCTCTCTCTCTATCTCTATCCCCCCCACGACGCCACCCTCCAAAAAGGAACAACAGAGCCAGGCCCCAGGCAGGGCAGACATTTAAAACATATCTAGCTGTAACAGTGGTCATTTCAGTAGACTACAGCTAGTGTATGGCAGACTGCGTCCCCCACCTCTTTGGGGCATGGTGCCACTGCACCAGCTGCACCACTGACAGCTACTGAACATTACTTGACCCCAGTAAACTCATTTATCTAGGGCAGTAAAAGGGAAATTACACAAGAGATAGGGGAGGCAGTTATACTACGGAACATGATCAGTGTAGGAGAGAAGGACTTTCCTGTAGGTTAGACTGCAAATTCCATTTGTGGTACACAGAAGTAAGGTGTACTAGTGAAAGGCCTTCTCCCCAGGGGCGCGTTGTTTATAATATGCATATATGCACCCAATCCGTCACACCTGTGGACACACAACAGGAACATTTATTGTCAACATAGCATTTCCCGACCTGTGGGAGGGAGGCTTTAATTCTGCTTCAGACGTCATAATGGACAGGTCCTGTCCACCCCTACCGAGCACAAATGTATGGAGAGCATCCAAAAGCTTTTCCAGATGGCTACAAAGCTGGGACTTGACCCAAAATTGGTGGGCATTGCACCCATAGAAATCTGAATGCTCATTTTACGCTCCAGTGTATAGTCTACACAATAGAGTCAACATGATTCTGCACTCAGACTTGTGCAGGGTTGATAAAATATCTAGAATATTATGATGTAAATTGTATGACTGTAATCCATTGCCTTGGGGCACAAAACTCACATGTATTCATGGAGGTTTCATGCTGCACCTTTACAAGACAAAGTCTTCAAGGGAAATATTAGAGATCACATCACATTGAGTAATACTTCACTGACAGTGAAGGTTCAGCTTGTAATACATTGGTAGAATGGGAAGTGTTCAAAGTATTTATGTGAGTTATGTGTATTAAAATGCCACATGAGATGAAAACAACTCTCAATAAGGATATCACACAATTAGAGAACGAGATGAGAACACTCAAATTTGAAGCAGTAAATGAGGCTGAAATTAAAGAACCCTTACCCACAAAAGATCTGAATAAGAGAAACATATTTAATCCCTGCAGCTATCCGATTATTGGGAATACATAGCGAAATAACACGGAGAGGGAGATAAGGCAGATTATCTTGCATGGATAACGTGAAAGGTGAACACTCACTCCCTAAAAAAGGCACTCAGGATGCTGATGGTTTCATAACCGGTGCTCAGGTAAGGACAAGTCATGTGATGACTGCATGCTATAAACAAATCTACTCTGAGATGTTTTATTATCTGAGTAGGGATGTGGTGAGAAATATACAGATGTTGAGGCTGGTTAACTTGATGCGTACACAATCTGAAACATTAAATGCTCTGTTTTACTCTTGTTGTAATTAAAATGACAATTAAGGATCTAGCATTGGGGAAACTCAATTTTACTCAAGTTTACTCGCACCTCGGTTAGTAGTGATGTATACATCAAAGGAGAGTGGACATCTACCTACTGTTAATAGAGAAGTCATAGTACTAGTGAACATTGATAGGCCTCAACGAGATGCCCTCAAAGTGTTATTGTGCTGCCCAATTTCGATATTAAATTTGGATTGTAAGTGGCAGGGAAAGGTGTTGGCAACTAGGTTCAAATTAATATTATTTGATTTCATACTCCTAGACCAATCATGTTTCATCCCCCACAGAAATATGTCCACAAATGTTAGACGTCACTTCTATGTAAATAACAGCCATGTGATGGAGGCACATCTCCCTTCTGTAGCTTCCATAGACTTGAAGAAGGCTTTAACACTCTGAACCGGGACTATTTATTTGTGGTACCTAGGGAATTGGGCTTTGAGACAGAAATAATGTCCTGGAGTCCATTATTATACTCTACCAATGGCTAGGGCAAAAACTGGAAAAATCATATGATTCCTGGCTGATACAACGGAGGCCCAATCAGAGCTGCCCACTGTTCGGCATCTTATTCACTTTGGAGATGGAGCCACTAGGAACATTGATCCTTAGTGAGTTAATCTCTATGGGAATAAAATTTGGGCACTATGTCCTCATGATTTCCCTCTATGGCTCCTATTATGATTTTCCCCACCTCGAGTGAACAATACTCAGGGTACCAGTATCTTCAGGGTGAAATAAATGAGGTCCATTACAAGTTGGATCTTTAGGTTCCACTAGCAAATTAGGATTTACCAGCGTCATTGGTAATTCCGAATCTAATTCCCCTAGTAATTCCTTATTTTTTTTTTACAATAGATTTTATTGCAATTTTACATCCAACGGGGTAAGCCCCCAACAGACAGTAGTTATGCAGGGCACACATCGATGATACATGAGTCGCTGAAGAGGATATCCCTTGAAAATATATAAAACATTCAAACCAACAACCCCCCCCACCCACCTCCCCCCTCCCCTGCACCGCATTTCCCACTTGAAACATTATACAGATGTAAAAACATATAGGCAAAATTCCACACCAGCTAGGCTTCAGAGAAATCGGAAGTCGTTATATGATGAGCCTGTCTATGGGATCCTGGTTTGTGGACGTGGGAAAGATAGAAAGGTCAATGCCCCGGTATTTAGCCCATGCCACCCAGATCTTCCCATGTTTCTGTGGGCAACCTCGAGCCTGAAACACCGCTACTTCAGCAGACATACATTTGTCTAATGCGGACTTCCAAGCCGCTACCCCGGGGGAAGAAGAGGACTTCCACTGTTGGGCTATGTCGCGCTTGGCCAATGTGAATCCCAAGAAAAGCAGGTGTCTTTTGTATATGTTCCCCCCTATATCGTCTGTGCTGTGGAGAAGAACTAGACGGGGATCTGCTGGGAGATCCCAACCCAACACAAGCCCCAAGCAGGACAACACACCCGACCAAAGGTGTCGCAGCGCTGTGCATCCCCATACCGTGTGTATGAAAGAGCCATCGTCCGACTGGCATCTGAGGCAGGTGGGGGATGAAATAGCCCCCATCCTCCACAGACGGAGGCGGGTGTAGTACGCACGGTGGAGATATTTAAACTGAATCAGTCGGTATCTAGTGGACACAGCCGATCCCCTAGGGCTGGCCAGGGCCTCGGTCCAGTCGTCGTCAGAGAGGCTCGGCATATCTGCCTCCCATGCCGCCCTCGTCCGGTCCAAGTTCGTCTTGGCATGTGTGGTCAGAGTCTGATAGAGCTGACGGATTTTGTGTCTCCCTAGATCCCGCATCAACAGTCTACCCTCCAATGGGTGAAATTCTGGCAACGTCGTGAGGGTTTTAATTAGGGGAGACAAGGCGTGGCGAAGCTGGAGATATTTATGAAATTGGGACTTAAGTAGACCAAACTCCTCCTGTAGCATTTGAAAGGTTTTAAGTGTGGGACCGCGCATCACATCCCCCAATGTCGAGATCCCTATAATGTCCCAACGACGGAAACCGGGCAGAGCCGCGACCAGTCGGAGATACGTGCCCCGCCAGAGGGGCGTCGCACATGTTAGCATGCCCCACCACCCCATGCGCCTCAAAACGCGTCTCCATATCTGGATCACCGTGCGACTGGCCGGCGGGAGGGCCTCCAGAGTCGCGTTGCTATACAGGAGATCTAATAGCGGAGACACCTCCAAGAAGAGTCTATCCACCGCGTAAGCCGGATCATCTTGCTGGCTGTACCACCAATCATTGATGACCAGCAGCTGGGACGCCCAGTAATAAGACTGCACGTCCGCCGCAGCGATGCCCCCACAATATGTAGATTGGACACAGGTCGCCAGGGCCACCCGAACCGCCCCGCCACCCCACAGGAAGCCGTTCAGAAGAGCGTTCACCTGGCGAAACCAGGACAGCGGGATGGGGTATGGGTAGTCCTGTAGTCTGTAAAGCAAACGGGGCAAGGACACCATTTTAAAAATAGCAGATCGGCCGTATAGAGACAGAGGGAGATGTGACCATACCGTTGTCTCCTCCCGGACCTTAGGAAGCAGAGGGGCAATATTAAGCGACCACGCCACGGTGGGGTCTCTGGTAACGTGAACCCCTAGATATTTAAATCCGTCTTGTGCCCTGACCAGCTGCGAGGCCCAATCCATACTCCCTTGATCACCACAAATCGGGAAGAGTGTCGATTTGGACGGGTTGGCGTGGAGCCCTGTAGTTTCACAAACACCCGCAGGATTTGCAGCACCCTAGGTCCGGTGACCCAGGGGTCCGATAAAAAGAATAATGCGTCATCCGCATAAAGTGCTATTTTATCCGAGTATTCGGGGGACCAAACCAGGCCCCTGTAAACCGCGTCCAGGCGCACCCAAGCTGCCAAAGGTTCAATTGCCAAGGCAAAAAGAAGCGGGGAGAGAGGACATCCCTGTCGCGTACCCCGCTGGATACGGAAGGGGTCCGAGCAATACCCGGCCACCCGAACGGAAGCCGTTAGGTCCGTGTATAAAAGTTTGACATATGCTCGGAAGCGAGGCCCCAGATTGACCGCCTCCAATAATTTAAAAAGGTACGTCCAACCTAAAGAGTCGAAGGCCTTGTCGATGTCGGCCAGTAGGACCGCCGCTGGGCGTCCCAGACGATGGGCCCCGGCGATGGCATTATGTACGCGTCGTATGTTGTGCCTAGTGGAGCGGTGCGGCATGAAGCCGGACTGGTCCGGGTGGACAAGATCAGGGATATATGTACGAAGGCGATCAGCCAGCACCTTTCCCAGCAGCTTCGGCTCAAAATTCAGCAACGATATGGGGCGATAAGAGCCCGGGTCTTCCGGCGGTCTGCCCGGCTTGAGAAAAACGACGATTTCGGCGTGACGCCAGTCCGGGGGTAAGATCTCTTGCTCGAGTGCCTGATGTAATGCGCCGAGAAGATGGGGCCCAGCGGTCCCCATGTGGGGACGTAGGAAGTCGCAGGGGAACCCGTTAGGGCCCGGTGCGCGACCTGGATGAATATTGGTAAGGGCGGCCTGTAGTTCATCTAGCGAGATAGGTTGGTCGAGGGCGTCTCGCTGCTCGTCGGAAAGGCGCTTCGGGGGGATATCTGCGAGAAAGGCATCGATGGGCGAATCGGCAAGTTCAAGCGGGCACTATAGAGCGTGGCGTAGTACTCCGCGAAAGTCTGTACGACTGCCCCCGGGGAGGAGCACAAGGCGCCCGTAGAGGAACGGAGTACCGGGACTTGAGTCGGGGAGGACCTCGCTTGGCAGAGTCTATGAAGCATCTGGCTGGACTTGTCGCCCCATTGATATATCCGATATTGAGTCGCCAGCCAGGCATCCTTGGCCGTGTTCGTAAGCAACTGATGTAGCTGCTGTTGAACCTGAAGCAGATTGCGGCGGGCACCACCGTCCGACCCCTCCACCACAGCGTCCTGGAGAGCGCGCTGTCGCTCTTCGAGGTCCAATACCTGCCCCAGGCGACGTTTCTTTTCTCCCGTGCGGTAGCTAATATCTATCCCACGTATTGTGGGCTTGAAGGCTTCCCACAATGAGATCTTGGAGGAAACAGACCCGACGTTGGTGGCAAAGTAGTCCTCCGTAGCGCGGTGAAGTGCCTCCCGATACGCAGGATCCCGAAGCAGCCACGGTGACATGCGCCAGCAATAGGAGGGGCGACTAGTTTGCAGACTGAGCGTGAGTTGGGTAGGCGAATGGTCCGACAGGCCACGTGGGAGGATAGAGGCGGTCACAACCCTATGTATGTAGCTATGTGGGAGAAACAGGTAGTCCAAGCGGGATAGCGCAGGGTGTACCGACGACACATAGGTGTATCCCACCTCGGAAGGATGAGGGGCCCGCCATGTGTCTGTCCAGCCCAGGGTGTACGCAAGGGTATTGAGTTTAGTTCTGGGGGGGGGGAATGGTCGGGGGCTGTGCCCTCCATCTGTCCAGAGGGGCCATAGTGTCGTTCCAGTCACCCCCAAGTATAATCAAGCCGTCAGGAAGTTCTCCCCATAGCTGCGTCAGTCTGTCCACAAACGTCTGACTAAGGGGGGGTGGAGCGTATATGCTACCTAGCGTTACCTGTTCGCCTGCCAGGGTACCAGAAACGACCGCGAAGCGGCCACCGGGGTCTAGCCACTGTCTCGTAACCTGGAAGGGAACCCTACGGTGTATGAGTACGGCCGCTCCCCGCGCGCCCCTCGAGAAACCCGAGTGGTACACTGCATTGTAGCCGAACCTGGACAGGCACGGGGCCTTGTTGCCGAGCAGGTGGGTCTCCTGTAGGAGCAGAACATCGGCGGAGTACCGCTTGCCTTGGGTCAATACTGCCCCTCGCTTGACCTTATTCAGCAGGCCCCGCACATTCCAGGACACTATATTGAGGTCACCCAGTGGAGTGGTCCTAGCATAATGGGCCATGAGCCGTGGGTGGAGCAAAACGCGGATGCCTACCTATGTATGTGGGACGATGCGGTGCAAACAACATATAACAAATCTGCAAAACAACCTGTCCGACCCCCCCCCCTCCCACCACCCACCACCCCCCTATACTTCCTGGAACTCGGAGTATCTGTCGCGGCAGAATCACGTCCAGGCCCTCCAACGGGAAGACCACGGCGGACCCTCCAATGGATCCCCCCCTCCCACCCCTACCCATAAACTGAGAACAAGGAGGCGAGTTCAGTCCATCCCAGCCAGAGATAGTGTACTATGTCCCACCGACACAATGTCTTGGATTTTGGTGTGACCCTGCAGCTGACCCAATGAATGGCAGAGCAGCCAAGGTAGTACCATCCCCACCGTACCTCACTCTGCTGCATCAGTCTTGCTCTGGGAGCGCCAAATGGATCGAGAGCGATGTCGCCGGCGCCTGATCTGTCCCCACCCTGACGGCCGCTCATACTTGAGCTCTGTGAGGAATCTGAGTCCAGAGGTGGCGGGGTATGTGATTTGATGTGCCGGTGCTCGTCTGTCCATGCAAAGACTTCCTCAGGAGTGTCAAAAAAGTAGGATTTAGATTGGAAGAGTACTTTCATGCGAGCTGGAAACATAAGAGCGTAGGAAAGGTTCAGGTCACGCAGGTGCCGCTTCGCTGCCACAAAGGACTGTCGCTGCTGCTGGACAATACGGGTGTAGTCCGGGAAGACCATGATGGGGTTAGACTCATAGATCATGCTCTCTTTGTGCATGCGGGCGAAGCGCAGTATGGCATCGCGGTCAGCATAATTAAGGAGGCGGGCAATGACCGGACGCGGGCGCTCGCCCGGCGGCGGCTTCTTAGTCAGGGCGCGATGTGCTCTTTCAATCATGAAGCAGGGCGAGATATCTTCTGCAGGCAGCAGCGCCTTGAGCCAGGCTGAGAGGAAAGTTACCATCGAGGACCCCTCACATCCCTCCGGAAAGCCCACCAGGCGGATATTGTTGCGGCGGGCCCTCCCCTCCGCGTCTTCGGCCCGAGCCGCGAGCTCCTTGGAGACCATGGCCAATTTGTCGATCTTTTTCTGGAGGGCGGACACAGTATCCTCCACCGTGGAGACCCTCGTCTCGGCCTCCGTGATCCGGTCCACTGCCCTCCAGAGGTCCTGGCGAAGAAACGATACCTCGGACCCAACTGCGTGATGGCCTCCAGGAGCATCGCCGTGTCCGAAGAGACGCCCCCAGCGGCCTCTCTCCCGGCCGGGGCGGCCGTGGTGTACTGGTCCATGGTAGGTTGTTTAGGGGCCGCAGTGCTAGGGTTGTTCTTACCCATGATGATGTGTAGGGCCACTCCCAGCAGATCCGGGCAGAATAAACCCCAGGGCCCGGGAGCAGGGAAGGGAGCACAGGCTCCGCAGCACGGCAGGCAGGGCACCCCCGGCTATATCGCGATGTAGGCCCGGCCCCACGGTCCGCAAGTGTCCACAGTTAGAAGGGGCCCATCCACGAACCTCCGCCAGGGGATCTTCCTCAGCCACAGCAGGGGGAGGGTGGCACCACGATGGCGGCGTAGTCGTCCTCGGGGGTAGGCCTGGGTCCCGCCCCGATGGCTCCCAGCGCCGGCAGGCCCCGCGGGCCCGGCTCCCTCACCGACCCAGACCGGGTCCCAGGCACTTCCAGGGCCCCACAACCAGCGCCGACGGAGGCCTCACCACTTCCCGGGGCCTGGCCCGGCCCCTGCCCCCGACACGGGGGGCTCCCTGGTCTTGGAAAGGCCCCAACAGCTGACTTCACCCGCAAGGAGGCGCCGCGGCTGCACTGCAGGACTCACCGCCCACCGGGATCCACAGCCTGCCAGCCTCCCGCAGGGGGACCGACGGCGTCCAGGCCCCGGCTCAGGCCCACCTCCACAATGCATGGCGCGGTTCGTCTGGTCCCCGGGCGGGCCGGGGGGGCGAGGGTCCCGCCGCCGTCACTCGCTCTGCCACAGGAGCAGGCCCGCTCCGATGATGTGCGCTTTCCTGGCTTGCTCGTCCGGGCAGCACTCCACGCCCAGACCTCACCGGCCGATCACTACTGCGTGTGCGAGGGGGGATGGGCGCCGCGCTACCACACAGCGGCCTCCAACCACAGGATCGGTCTCAATGTGCGCCCCGAGCGGGCCGCCCGCGCCAGTCCACGGCCCCCGGCTCGCCTCACCGAAGGAACCGGCCCAAGAGTCCAGCCGGCGTCTCTGCCCTCACGGGCGCCGCGTCATCCGCGCCAGCGGGGATCCAGCCCCGCGGCCGATGCGGGCCTTCACGACCCCCCGGGGCACACCGCCCGAAGCCCGGTGCTTCCCCCTCCAAGGCGCACCTCTATTTCAGTCGGTGGAGACCAGGATGAAGGACGGATGGTGTCACTGGCCCGGGCGGACGACGGAGCTCTATCGAGACGCGTCCGCCATGTTCGGCTTCTAAGCCACGCCCCCCCATAATTCCTTATTTTGAGCAATACTTTCACCCAGAGATTTTGAGTCTAGCAGCGGAAATCTCCGGATGAAAGTAATGAGATCTGCTTTGTTCTCACTGATCACATAATTCTGTCTGGGACGGTTACTGCTTTAATTGTCCCATCAGAATTAAGAGTACACTTATAATGAGGACCTCAGTTGGCAATGTTTTGCTATATCTTGGGAAAGTGGAAGTAGACTTGACCCGACAATCAGGGATTGCTCAGCCTTCTGGAGGGTGGTGAACGAGCCCCTTTTCCATGCGCAAACCAAGTCAGAAATGATTCTAACCATTCCGGCCCAAGCATGGGTTACTCATTTTGAGTCAATGTATAAAGATGAAAGCTCATCTCCTTCCCATGCTCACCCCTCCAGGAGGGAGGAGCTTTTTTTTCACTAGGAGGAAGTGAGAGAAGCTATTTTGGCTCTTCCATCCGGAAAGCTTAACGTGGCAGCCCGTGGTCAAATGCCTTCATCTTGGCAAAAATCATTGATTGTTCCGGTCTTTAATAAAGGGAACAGAGCTAATCCAGCCTGCCTTAGGCAGATTTCCTTAGTGTTTGCAGAAGTAAAAACCATTGGCTTTGTCCTTCTGAGTCGGCTGACAGTGTGAGCAGAGGAGCATAAAATACTATCAGATAAACAATACTGCTTCAGACCAGGCCAGGGGACGATAGAACAGAACCTGAACTTATATCTGCTAATCAATAAGTACACTACTGTTAAAAAAGGTATTATTCATCTGGCCTTCATAGACCTCAGCACATCCTTTGACACGTTTAACAGACAGAAGCTCTGGGTTGTGCTGGAGGATTCCAGCACAGCCCAGGGGGTGGAAAATGCACAACCCAGGGGGTGAAAAATGCACTTTTCACTTTTATGTACGATTTGCACCAAGGGCTCAAGGCCTCTGTAAGATTTGACGCCAATGGGGTGTGCACTTCAAACTTTAAGCTGGGCAGGTGAGTTTGTCAGGGCTGTATATTAGCACCTTTGCTATTTATCTTATATATCATTAAGTTAGAGCTGTTCTATTGTAACAGTGTAAGGATGCTCCTGAGGTTAGTCCCAGTTTTTCTAAATCATATACTATTGTTCTTGGACCGATTAAATCTAAAACTAAAAACTATTCAATGAACAGTCACCACATAGGCAGAGTCGATACATTTTGCTACCTGGGTATGTTATTAGATACCAAATTGAATTGGCACTGCTTTATTAATAACCACATACAGTCTTTTAATAGAGTAGCCCACAGTATAGATAAATTCTCTAGGCGGCTTGGTCGTCCCCATAGTATGTCAAATATCGATCTTTATAAAGCCAAATGTATCCCGACAGTGAGTTTTGGCTGCAAGATTTGAGGTTATAAGGTTTGCAACTCTATTCAGGTGGCCGAAAATACATTTTTGAGAAGGGTTTTGAGGCTCCCCCAAAGTGTACCATCTGAGATTGTCCACGAGGAACTGGGGTAATTTCTATTTTAGACTACATTCAAATCCGCCCTATGTTACTGTGGCTTTCAGTTTGGCTAAATGGGGAACTCGCTTTCAACAGAAGGATTTTAAGAGATTGCCTGGGTATGGAACATGAGCTTCGCATACCCTTGCTGCAATATATTAAATGTACTCTGAGTGTCCTTGGTAGATCCGATCTCTTCTCTGACCCAGACTGTATCTCTAAAGCGGATATCACGTGGGTCAAACAAGCTTTCTTTTCCAAAGCTCACGAAAAAAGGGCTGAGAGTGCGTCTACCAAAGGTTATCTCATACATTATTTTATGATTAAATCTCTGAGTAATACTGAATTGTACCTGAGAGTCGGCATGCCTGCTCACTGTAGACGACTCCTGACTTATTTTCGTTTGAATCTGTTTCCCGAGGTTATGGGTGGCTGGCATAATTCCTCTGAACCCCCGATTTGCACGTGATGTTGATGCTATAATGAATACTTTGTTTTTATCTGCCCTAAATTCTCTAGGTTGCATTTTAAGTATATCGTTCTCTTTTCTTGCCAATTAATTTAACTCAAGTAAGTCCAGCCTTCTTGTATTTACACTTTTTATCAACTCTGAATGTTTGTTTTCATTTATCTTGGTTCTTAGCTGGTGTGACTCATTCCAACACTTGAGATGCTTTGATCTTGATAGAGTATTTGTATTGTTGATTCTGCAGCTCTAATGAATTGTTTGTTTTTATGTACTTTAATGATTTGCATTGTCCAAATCGAATAAAGTGATTACGGACTGACTGACTTTGCTAGAACAATTTGAATACCTGTCAGTAACAATGAGAAGTCTTTTTTCTTTTCTCTATTCCCTAAAACATCTCAAAACACAAAGGCCCTCATTACCTTGTCGGTCAGAGTTGCCTCCGACCAACACCGTTTCGGTGAGGGAACCGGTGGTTCCGAACACCTAATTACGATTAGACTGCACAGAGTGCGGTCGGAAACTTATATTTCTCTACGGGAGCTTGTGCTGTGGGCGGAAACTGCCCGCAGCACAAGCTGCCATTGAGAAATTGAAGTTTTTGAACCTCGTGGTGCCTGCCACACAGTGCAGGCCCAAATCCCAAGGCTGACATGGAATGGCTGTCGGAAACTGACATCATAATCCCAACGGCGGAACACACCATCCTTAAGCGATTATGGTGAGTTTCTGACCGACCAATCGGAAAGCGTCGATCCCTCCGACTGCTGCCTCCAACCGCACGCATTGTAATGTGTCGGTCAGACCCCAGCAGTAGATGCCGGTCGGACCGAAACCGACGAGCCGTTGGTTGCGGTCTGACCTGCATCGTAATTAGGCCCTAAATTACCCACTCTGTCCTTTAATTGGAAACTGTCAGCTGTTCAATACATTCAGTTTTATAATCCAGATTTGAAATTTATTGAAAATAATGGAATCACTGCCCTTTTTAGAATGGCTGTCTTTCTCTTCACTAAGGTAGCTATTGCCAAAATGATAGTCCTGTCACATTTTGTCTCTCTCTCTCTTTTTTTTTTAAGAAACAAACCAATACTGGTACCCTGATGCCTATTGAAAGATCTGTACTTGAGACTTACTGACTTGATATGGGGTAGATGTAGAAACAGATTATCCTTTCACAAATTTCAATGATCAATGCTTTTGAGTTATATTTTTTATATTATGTATTTGTACAGCTACAATAGATGTCCAGATGGCTCATAAACCCTTATATGAAGCAAGCTCAGTATATACCGGTGTCGAAAGAGGATGAGACATTACAAGTGCAAGCGTTTGAGAAGCAACATAGAGACTGCCGTTATCCACCATTATTGGATATAGCCGGCTACTGCTGGAATTGAGCCATGTCGTAAGACCACTGCATATGCCCTTGACCAATCATTATGATGTTTACCAGATTTCATAGAGGTACTGTAATAACCAGAAAAATGGACAGCAGCAGGGATTGTAACATTGGAAAATGTATTTGAAGAGCTACTCCTCATATATTTACAAGCCTGCAGCAGGTGTCCTCCATCCTGTCAGGGCAGAATTTGGTCCTCGGTTCCTTAAACAAAATCTTGAATAATTCCGCGGGTTATGACGCTGGGGAGTCATAGATACATACTTTACTACGTTAAGGCACTAGTGGGAGAAGGTTATTTCTCAGATATAGATAACTTGTTCAACATGTCCAAATTTAAGCTTGAATCACTATGTGAGACCTGGGTGGAAAAACTGGGGCACGATCTATTTGACACCGAGTGGAGCTGAGCTGTAGGTCACCCAAGTATAGTGTTAAAAAAACCTAGGTTCATACTGCTTCAAAGCAATATCTTATGCATCACATACCCAACACCTTGCCTAGGCTACTTTTTTCTGTAACATACACTCTCAAAAGATGTCACATTGGGAAGCTGACCATTTGCAAATGTTGTGGACATACCCATTCATAGGAGTTTGCTGTTCTAAAGTCACTGAATTAATTACACGGGTAACTGACAAAATTAACATTTGTAACCCCAAGACCTGTCTGTCTGGCCTAATGGTCCGATCTAAGAAGACAAAGAAGCTAAAATGTAAGTTATTGTATGTGGAACTTTGAAATACTCCACTGACATTGTGTAATGATTAATATATGTACCTGACTGTGATACTCATATGATTGCGTAAAATGTTGTGTGTGTGTGAATATATATATATATATATATATATATATATATATATCAGATAGTAAGGTATATTAGCTCTGCCTTCACATCCCAGCATTTCTTGTTAAAAAATATATATACTATATACAGAGAGCGAGAGAGAGGAAGAGAGAGTTCTTGTTGGTCTATGCAGAAACTAACACTATATACTGAACTAATTAATAGCATATAGCTACTCTTAATAATGCGCCTAAATGTAGTGACCTACATGATTGTTATGTTTTGTTAACAGTTTCTTGGGATATTGTGAGTCCTGACTTGACATACTGAACACAATATAATGCAATATGTTCAGCTGAAAAATTACTAAATTTTAAACTTTAAACAAGACCTTCTTTTCTGAGGGCAAACACACCAAATTATTGCCACAGAGTTTAAAAGGGAGGACTTCATTGCCAGAGCGAGGAGCTTTGTTGGTGTTCTAATGTTTCTTTACCACTTGAATATGCAGAGTTCTAAAAATCCATCCATTCCAAAGTCAGGGGTTGGAACCAGGTTCCGGACTTTACATCTGAATAGCTCTTACTTATAGTATTTGTAGCCCTCTTTTTTTTAACAAGAAATGCTGGGATGTGAAGGCAGAGCTAATATACCTTCCTATCTGCTTCTGTTGTACGTTGTCCCATACCAGTGTGCCAGATGCTGATGGCAAGAAGAACATGGCATTAAGAGTCCTGCAGAAGAAGGCTGTGAGGGCCAGTTTGCTGATCACAAGCATCTTTGCATTTGGGCCTGAGCCACACCATAAAATGTGGATGATGATAGGCTTCCTGGAGACACCGGGTTTGATACCTTTTCCAGTCCACATTGTTCTAATAGCAGGCAGTTCCTTTAACCAGTAACATTGTTCTCAAAAAGAAAATGAAGGTAAAGCTTGAGAATAAAGAGGCTCTTTGTAAGTAAGTGAGAATTGATTAGAGCTAATATGTCTGACGCCAAATTCTCTTTTTACAAATTTCCTTTCATTATTTCTATGCTACTTATTTTGACTTACAATGACAGATCTGAATATATTAAGAATGAGAAATTCAATTTGGGTTGAATTAAAATGTAAATCTTTTATCAGCCCTGGTTTTTCTGCATGGTTGTGTCAAACCTGGACTGCCTTATTTGTTGAGTCTGGTCAACAAGTTGTAATTTCCAAAAGTCATCCCTTCATTTCAGGACCACTTTTAGTGGGTTAAACGGTTAGATAGCCCCATTGTTTTCTAACTCAAGCAACTCTCCTTCTTAAAGAAAAAGTCTGTAATGCTGATCAGAAAGTTTCCTTAACTTGATAAAAGTATATCAGCTCTCCTTCATGTGTAAGGAGTAAATGTAAATGTCCTCATAACTGCCTGGTTCAGAAAACAAAATTGAGGAGATGCACTTTGGTTTTACTTAAAGGTTACACAACACACAGGCTACAGGTCACATGGAAAAGAGAGTGAAAGGGCAGTCATCTGTAAGAAAATTGCTAATAGCAATAGTGGGGTCAAGCCTGGCTTTAAATTTCCCATTTGAGAAACGCTTTTAAGCTAGTTTGAAATAAAAACTAATCATTAGGATTTAGCAACACCTACTAACCAAAATTCACACCAGCGTGGCCATGGTCTTAGGCCTCCTGACCAAAGGTCCTGGCCATTAAGCTTACAGGTTTCAAAAGTATCTTATTAAAAAAGAACTGGAGGCAACTTTATTATTTTGTGTAAATGTATTTTCATCTAATTGCACTTTTTGTTAACAAATTCTCGGCTACCTGTTTTAGTTTTTTTGCTATGTTATGCTATTTACATTATTAGTATTGGCATAGCACATATTCTGTTGATGATTTTGCGGTATATCTCTTTCTGCAGTATGGTGACTTCACAAATGAATTCTAAAGTTACCATTGCAGATCAAAGTCTGAATCAGATTTGATAATATGCCTCAGTTGTAGGAAGGTAGGATCTGACTGCATGGTTACCCCCACTTTTTGCCTGGTGTTTCGCTGGTTTTTGACTAGTCTGACTGGGATCCTGCTAATCAGGACCCCAGTCTATCTGCTTTCTCCCTAAAATCGTAATGTATGTACTTTGGTACACTCCAGATTGGATACTGGGGTACCCTTATAAGTCCCTAGTATATGGTACCCATGTACCCAGGGCATAGGTACCCCAGAGGCCTCCCATGGGCTGAAGCATGTATTATGCCACCCATGAGAGGCCATACAAAATGGAACTCCAGGTCTGTTACAGCAACCTGTGTAAGCTGGTGCTTGCACCACTTACTTTAGATATAGGTTCACTATATCTAGTGGTCACTACACTTAAAACTTATAAGTCACCCCTATAGCAGGCCTTAACAATCCTGGAGGCAGGGTGCTGAGTTTTTAGTGAGAGGGTGCCCCTGCATGACCAGAGCCCCTCTGCAGCCTTCGGAGACCATTCTCCCGGGTTGTCTGTGACTCAGCCGGACATATAGGTAGAGGTGTATTTTAACCTCGCAGTAAATGCTATCTCGAAAACGGATGCATAGAAGCATATCATGTTTGGTATCAAACACCTTGGAATCATACCCCCACACCAGTAATTGGTGTAGGAGGTATGATTCCACCCTTCAGAAGCGAGCTTCGTGGGGTCACTGGTCTAACCGGTGCCAGCCTTCTCGACCCGGACAGCACAAAATGGATGCTGCCGACCAGAGACACATTTCTGCCCTCCTGCTGCTGAGCCACGCTCGAGCAGAGGAAGGCAGCACAATAGGCATCCTGTCACAGGGAGGTGTGACCACCTCCCAGACAGGGTTTAGTGTATTGGGGCTGGGTGGGTGCACTCTGAGAGTGCCTGAAAGTCTGCAACTGGGGCACATTTGGGGTCCCTGTGCATAGTCCAGCTCAAACCTGTTCTGGGAGCCATTGGCTCCTGCTCTGGCGCGAAACTGGACAAAGGACATGGGTGTAACCACCCCTCTGTCCTGCCCCTCCCCTAGGAGGGTCCCCTGAATCTGTCCAACCCTCTCCTGTGTGTACAAAAGGGCTTACCTGGCTGTAAGACTTTATATTTTACATGGACAAGATTCTACAAGAAGAAACCACTGACCTTCGACCATCTGGACACTCTGGACTTCGCTGGACCTCGACTGGGCTCGACTTCGTCCCCCTTTCCGTCCGAAGCTTAGTTTGTGCCTGTGCTCCATACAGGCTCTGTGCAGGACCTGTGGTGCACTAAAGACAACTGAAGAATCTCCCTTGGAGTGAAGGAGTCACTCCCCTGCATTCGCAGGCATCTAACCACAACTGACCAGTCTGCTGCTCCTGAGCTCCTGCAGACTCTGAAGGTTTCAGCAACACAGGAGGTGGGTTCCTGAAGGTCCCTGAGGCTGATCTGCCCTCTCACCGAGTTTGAGGCCAGTATCCCTCGTGGGGACTGCATAACCTGAACCCCTGTGCACCCCGTCCATTTGCAAGTGCATATGCTTGTTGGCGATTCCTGAGCTTGTGCATTGGACTCTGTGTAGTCCCAACCCTGATCAGTATTTGCACCAAAGAACTCTGGCCTCCTTGCACCGAGTGCTACGTGGGCTGGTACTTTGCAATCTTGCTCGAGGTCCCCTCGCGACTCCTGGTCATTCGGCCTGTGGGTCCTCCTGAGGGTCATCCTGATTTCTGTTGGGCTTTCCTGGTGGCTCCAGATGTGCACTGACTCTCCATTGCTTGGGGAGTCCCCTGGACCTTGCTGGCCCACACCGTAACCTGCTTGACCCTCCTGCATGGGTTGCTTTTGCCAAGGCTTGTTGGTGCTCCTGCCGGATACCGACCCCCCCAGCACTCGACATCCTTCATGGGACAGCTCACCTCCGGCTCCTGGTTGTCCTCGACTACTCCGGGTCCTCGTGGCTGCAGAGTCAGGCATCCCTTCTTCGCACCTGAAGCCCCCGACATCGTTGGGCATTCGTCTACCGAGCCCCTGGTCACTCTGGAGTGACCCAGACTCTGTCCCCTCAGCTTTCAGGTTCCTTCCTTCCTGAATCCAGGCTTGGATTCCACCGGACCCTTTTTACCTTCACGCCAGCAGTACTTCTTTGCAGCTCTCCATTGAGAACGACGGCAGTTTCCGACGTCACTTCAGACCTATGCATCGGCTCCTCTGGAATAGGTAACTTGGGGACTTCGGTATCCACGGGTGGGGTGGCTCTTCAAACTCTTAAGTTCCAACAGGTTTGCTCAAAGTCCTCCTAGAAGGGTCCTTAAACTGTAAAAGTGTAACCGCGACTTCCCCATAGAATTGTACGGAGCCCGCGGTCGTGTTCCCACACTGCACCCGGCCTCCGTGGGGTCCCTGTTTACTCATCTTGGGTGGTTCCCTGGGGTCCCAGCGATTCTACGTGCTCCAGACCTTGTCTTGATCTCAGTCGTGACTGTTATTCCACTATTTTAGTATATGGTTTGGTCTCCCCCTGGAGCCCACTGTGTATTGTGCTACTTACAACTGTTCTATTGATCTCGTATTGTGTGCTTTGTGTTCTATCCTTGTGTAGAGGATAGTAGAGAGTGTTATATTAATAAATACATATTTTTATATAACTACTGTGTGGTTCTCCTTCATTTATTCATTCAGGAGGTGATATTCTGGTAAAACAAGCTGCTTTACATTCCTTCAAGATTAAGCCTGAAGGCTGCTCTCCACAGCTACCACTAGGATACCTTTCCAAAGGGTATCTTTGACCTCATACATCATAAGGGTCATTTGGACAGGTGCAAGGTGCCCACTTTAAATAGTGGACAGCATATACCAGGCCAACTTCTCACATTGGTGTGCAGCGGTTGGGATCCGAGCTTGCTATTGTTTTACCAGATAAATCTCATTGAGTGATTAACTGAAAACCACTAAAGTATTAGGCACATATAATACTTCAAGATTAGAATAAGTAAGTTCTACTGAACTTGGAGTTGGGTAAGTCAAGGGTCTAGCACACCCTTTCTCCAACCTAAGAGAGTTTAGTTCCCACTAGGTTAGGTACGTGCATACACCACACCACACTTAGTATGTCTTCTAAAGGAGAAGCCAGTGGCTCTCTGCCTACTAGGTACAATGGTCTCACATTTCAGGATTTGAAAGCCATGTGTGCTTCTAGGAAGCTGAAGACAGGGAGAATTGCCAACACCCAATGTCTCATTGAGGTGTTACTCTTAGATGACCTTAGAAAGACCGCAGGGTCAGATGAGGTAGAAAGAGTGGGTGGGGCAGGGAATGAGGACAGGCCAGGAAGTGAAACCTTCTTTGACCTAGAATCAAACCCTGACCAGGAGGATCACAATGATTCCCACCTGGACAACTTATATCTTCCAGGAGGTGGGGGAGAAGGCCCCAGTGGTCCTCTCTTTACTCCTCCAGGAAGAGTGCAGAGTTTACCCAGGAGATCTAGATCTCCCTCTGCTGAATCTCACAATTCAGGAACTTCTATAGGGACCTCCATATCCCATAAGAGAGATAGCTCTTATGACAGAGAGTGCCAATTTCTAGAGCTTGAGAAAGTCAAGCTTAGGCTCAGGCAAGAGCAATTGACACTAGATAAGGAATCCTTGGAACTCCAGAAGGCTAGGAAGAGATTGGGACTAGAGTCCCATGGTTGCAGCAACAGTGTCCCTAGGATTAAGGAGTATACTTATGATCATAGGAACCTGAGCAAGATAGTCCCTCCCTACCATGGTGGGGATGACATCCACAAATGGATAACTGATTTAGAGAGGGCCTGTAAGGTACAGAAGGCCCCTCAAGAGCAGTGGGCAGCTATCTTGTGGCTCTCCTTTGCTGACAAAGGTAGAGATAAGCTGCTCACTGTTAGACAAGAGGATGCTGACAACTATTCAGTCCCGAAGAGTGCTCTCATTGATGGGTTTGGCTTAACCACTGAACAGAACAGGATTAAGTCCAGAGACACCCAGAAGACACAGACTCAGGACTGGGTAGACCGTAGATGGTGCTACAAAGGCTCTGGAAGGTTGGATACTTGGCAGCAAAGTGCATGACTATTTAGGATTGTACAATTTGATTATGAGGGAGCGGATCCTTAATAATTGTCAAAACCAGCTTTTGCACCAGTACCTGGTGGACTCAGATCTGACTTCTCCCCAAGAATTGGGAAAGAAGGCAGATAAATGGGTCAGAACCAGGGTGAAACATAAGAACCAGGGTGGTGACCAGAAGAAAGATTCTTCCACGACCCAAGAGAAAGGTGGGGATAAATCAAAAGATAAGTCCTCTGAAGGGCCCCAAAAATCCTCTTCTGGGGGTGGGTCCCAAACTCCTTCCTCCCCTGAAAAGAAACCTTATTGCTTTGTCTGTAAGAAGCCAGGCCACAGGGAAAATGATGCCATTTGCCCTAAGGTCAGCAATAAGGAAAATATTCCTCCAAACACTACTTCCACACCTCCTGGTACTACAGGTAGTAATCCCCCAGGTGGTAGTAGTGCACCCAAAAACTTAGTAGGGTTTTCTTGGGGAACTGAGGTGGACCCTGGCCTAGCCAGGTCCCCCACACAGGCCAGTTTAGTCTGTGATGGTGGCATGGGGTTTGCCACTTTTACTGTCAGTCCCAATTCCTTGGGCAAGTACAGACAAGAGCCTCTGATCAATGGTCAGAAAGCTGTAGCCTATAGAGACACAGGAGCTAGTGTCACCATGGTGACAGGAACCTTAGTGCCCTCAGCTCACCTTTTACCTGAGTTTAAGTACCAGGTGACTAATACTGATGGTGTGAGGACAGATCAGCCCATGGCCATAGTCAATCTCAGCTGGGAGGGGTCACTGGTCCAAAGAGAGTGGCAGTGTTCCCAAACTTGCCTGTAGATTGCCTATTGGGTAATGATTTAGAAACTTCAGCCTGGGCTGAAGTAGAGCTGAAGGCCCATATACAGATGTTAGGCCTCCCTGACAGAGTTGGTGGGACCCCTAGGGCCTCAGTCCAACCCCAGGAAACGTTTGGAGTAGTGGAGCCTGGAATAATGGTCCACTCTGCTCCACCAGAGAGCACAGGGAATGAAGAAAAGTCTTCTCCCCCCCCAGACTATAGGTAAGGGTCAGCTTCGTCAGGGAACTGATCCTACCCCCTGTGAAGGAACTGCCCCAGAGGTGGTCAGGCCTGTCCTGGCAGAACCACTGAGGGCGGGGGACCCTTCCAAGGAGGTGCCCAGTCTGGAGCAGGTATCCTGCCCCTCTCTACCCAGCCTCAGTCAGCCTAGGGCTGCAGAGGTCAGGGATGTCAGTGGACCCCTAGGGGCCCACTATCCAGAGGAACCCCCTCATCATCAGATTAGGGACATCAAGTCTAGTAGCACTAGCCAGGTGAATATTCCTCAACATTCTGAGGGATCCCTCTTACCCTTAGGTAGTGACATCCCCCAGATGGACTCTGTTGGGCAAAGGAAAACCTGGGACAAAGCTGTCCCCAACCTTCCCTGGCCCTCCATTGTTTCAACCAGAGGGACTCAACCCCCAGCTGTAGGCAGCCAGAGGTTGACCCCTAGGGCCAGATATAACTCAGTCATGGAAAGAAAGGCTTCCATGGTGACCAGTGCTCTGAGGAAGCTGAGACCAACCTTATTAGGGCCTCACTTCCCTACTCAGACACCCCACCAACCTATTTCTTTACCAAAGCCAACTACAGGTAGTTATCCCAAATCTTGGAGAGCATCCCAAACCCTACAGGGTAGGGACTCCTTAGTGGTCCATAAGACAGGGAGTATCCATGCTAGTGCAGGACCTTCCTTATATGGCCACTTAGGAAATAAAGTCTCAACTGGGCAAGGTTAGCCTTATTTCCTTTTGTTTGGGGGGGGGTTATGTAGGAAAGTAGGATCTGACTGCATGGTTACCCCCACTTTTTGCCTGTTTTGCTGGTTTTTGACTAGTCTGACTGGGATCCTGCTAATCAGGACCCCAGTCTATCTGCTTTCTCCCTAAAATCGTAATGTATGTACTTTGGTACACTCCAGATTGGATACTGGGGTACCCTTATAAGTCCCTAGTATATGGTACCCATGTACCCAGGGCATAGGTACCCCAGAGGCCTCCCATGGGCTGAAGCATGTATTATGCCACCCATGAGAGGCCATACAAAATGGAACTCCAGGTCTGCTACTGCAACCTGTGTAAGCTGCTGCTTGCACCACTTAATTTAGATATAGGTTCACTATATCTAGTGGTCACTACACTTAAAACTTATAAGTCACCCCTATAGCAGGCCTTAACAATCCTGGAGGCAGGGTGCTGGGTTTTTAGTGAGAGGGTGCCCCTGCATGACCAGAGCCCCTCTGCAGCCTTCGGAGACCATTCTCCCGGGTTGTCTGTGACTCAGCCGGACATATAGGTAGAGGTGCATTATAACCTTGCGGTAAATGCTATCTCGAAAACGGCTGCATAGAAACATATCGTGTTTAGTATCAAACACCTTGGAATCATACCCCCACACCAGTAACTGGTGTGGGAGGTATGATTCCACCCTTCAGAAGCGAGCTTCGTGGGGTCACTGGTCTAACCGGTGCCAGCCTTCTCGACCCGGACGTCACAAAATGGATGCTGCTGACCAGAGACACATTTCTGCCCCCCTGCTGCTGAGCCAAACTCGAGCAGAGGAAGGCAGCACAATAGGCATCCTGTCACAGGGAGGTGTGACCACCTCCCAGACAGGGTTTAGTGTATTGGGGCTGGGTGGGTGCACTCTGAGAGTGCCTGAAAGTCTGCAACTGGGGCACATTTGGTGTCCCTGTGCATAGTCCAGCTCAAACCAGTTCTGGGAGCCATTGGCTCCTGCTCTGGCGCGAAACTGGACAAAGGACATGGGTGTAACCACCCCTCTGTCCTGCCCCTCCCCTAGGAGGGTCCCCTGAATCTGTCCAACCCTCTCCCCTGGGTACAAAAGGGCTTACCTTGCTGTAAGACTTTAGATTTTACGTGGACAAGATTCTACAAGAAGAAACCACTGACCTTCGACCGTCTGGACACTCTGGACTTCGCTGGACCTCGACTGGGCTCGACTTCGTCCCCGTTTCCGTCCAAAGCTTAGTTTGTGCCTGTGCTCCATACAGGCTCCGTGCAGGACCTGTGGTGCACTAAATACAACTGAAGAATCTCCCTTGGAGTGAAGGAGTCACTCCCCTGCATTCGCAGGCACCTAACCTCAACTGACCGGTCTGCTGCTCCTGAGCTCCTGTGAACTCCGAAGATTTCAGCAACACAAGAGGTGGGTTCCTGAAGGTCCCTGAGGTCGATCTGCCCTCTCACCGAGTTTGAGGCCAGTATCCCTCGTGGGGACTGCATAACCCAAACCCCTGTGCACCGCGTCCATTTGCAAGTGCCTATGCTTGTTGGCGAATCCTGAACTTGTGCATTAGACTCTGTGTAGTCCCGACCCTGAGCAGTATTTGCACCAAAGAACTCCAGCCTCCTCACATCGAGTGCTCCGTGGGCTGGTACTTTGCAATCTTTCTCGAGGTCCCCTCGCGACTCCTGGTCATTCGGCCTGTGGGTCCTCCTGAGGGTCATCCTGATTTCTGTTGGGCTTTCCTGGTTGCTCCAGATGTGCCCTGACTCTCCATTGCCATGGGAGTCCCCTGGACCTTGCTGGTCCACACCGTAACCTGCTTGACCCTCCTGCGTGGGTTGCTTTTGCCAAGGCTTGTTGGTCTACCCGCCAGACACCGACCCCCCAGCACTCGACATCCTTTGTGGGTCAGCTCACCTCCAGCTCCTGGTCGTCCTCGACGTCTCCTGGTCCTCGTGGCTGCAAAGTCAAGCATCCCTTCTTCGCACCTGAAGCACCCGACATCGGTGGGCATTCGTCTACCGAGCCCCTGGTCACTCTGGAGTGACCCAGACTCTGTCCCCTCTGCTTTCAGGTTCCTTTCTTCCTGAATCCAGGCCTGGATTCCACCGGACCCTTTTTACCTTCACGGCAGCAGTACTTCTTTGCAGCTCTCCATTGAGAACGACAGCAGTTTCCGACGCCACTTCAGACCTATGCACCCAGCTCCTCTGGGATAGGTAACTCGGGTACTTCGGTATCCACGGGTGGGGTGGCTCTTCAAACTCTTAAGTTCCAACAGGTTTGCTCAAAGTCCTCCTAGAAGGGTCCTTAAACTGTAAAAGTGTAACCGCGACTTCCCCATAGAATTGTACGGAGCCCGCAGTCGTGTTCCCACACTGCACCCGGCCTCCGTGGGGTCCCTGTCTACTCACCTTGGGTGGTTCCTTGGGGTCCCAGCGATTCTATGTGCTCCAGACCTTGTCTTGATCTCAGTCGTGACTGTTATACCACTACTTTAGTAAAGGATTTGGTCTCCCCCTGAGCCCACTGTGTATTGTGCTACTTACAACTGTTCTATTGATCTCGTATTGTGTGCTTTGTGTTCTATCCTCGTGTAGAGGATAGTAGAGAGTGTTATATTAATAAATACATATTTTTATATAACTACTGTGTGGTTCTCCTTCATTTAGTCATTCAGGAGGTGTATTCTGGTAAAACAAGCTGCTTTACATTCCTTCAAGATTAAGCCTGAAGGCTGCTCTCCACAGCTACCACTAGGATAGCTTTCTAAAGGTTATCTTTGACCTCATACATCATAAGGGTCGTTTGGACTGGTGTAAGGTGCCCACTTTAAATAGTGGACAGCATATACCAGGCCAACTTCTCACACCAGTTATTATGCTCTGCTCGTATTCTCTGTTCAGTGGCTATGACATTTTCACTGAGACATGCACACATAATGTTGGTGTAAGGGATAAGGCCTAAGGTCTTTGCTATTTCCATCTTCTGGGTTAATACACTGAACTCTATGTACAGTATTACTTGGTGAATCTTTTGAAATTATGATAGCAAATTTTATGTTTACTGAAGTGTATTCAATATATATTGGGAGGTCTCTCAAATTAGTTCTGTTGTATGGTAATGTCGGCTGGCACATTCTGGTAGGAAGTGCTGTTATTATGAGCACACTGATAGCCAAGACTGTGCACGTCTGTGCTGTTTTGATTGCATGCTATATGTTCTGTGTAATGTCTTGTTTTCTGTGTGGTGTATGTTAGAGGTTAATGCTGCTGTGAACCATGTGCAGCCGGCAATAAATGCTTACTTTTCCTGGAAGGTATTTCACACTTTTTGCATTCTGTCGAATGTGCTGTTTTCAAAGTTGTGTGCAGTGTTTCTTAATGATTAGTGCTGCAGCGAGCCCCGTGACAGCCAGCAATAACTGTTAGTCTAAGGCTTTTTACACGCTTTTATGTTCCAAATCTTTCCAACACACTTTTTTCTCCATATTTTTTCATTTGAGTCCAATTTAGTTACGTGGGGTTCTAGTGCTTTACTATTGCTTTGTTCATTTGAAGGAGCTTTTGTGCCAAGGATTACCACAGCCTTTAGAATTGAAATGTTTCCTCTTCACCCATTAGAGAAGCCCTTCCTAGGTAACCTTCTTGCTAAAATTGTCTCTAAGTGTTGTGGATTATCAGGATCTGATTCTGTCAACTTGCCTATAACTTTAGGGTGGGATTTCCACTGCATGGGCAATATATTATGTTTGTTCCCCAGCTTTGGGATGACCTTATGCCCATATATGTTTAAAATGGATTTTGGCATATAAAGGCCTTACGTGACTGTGTGCTGCAAACAAGCCAATTGGCTCCCCCTTCCATGTTTATTTATAGTTCCAACTTCACTATTGTTTTTACTTCTAGTATGAGTGTCAACTACTGCAACAGCAAATTCACAATATGTATCCCTGCAAGAGAACCAGCTCAAATACTGTAAAGGCCACCATGTCAAGTGTCAACTGAGCCTGAGCAGAACCCAACCTGTGAAGCACTCCTCCTCCCTTAACCTGTAGTAGTAAATCAGACAAGAAAACAGAGTCTACTGAAACACATTCTCACTTGTCAGACAGACAGTAAAGCAGGACTGATTTAAGACACTGAAGGACAAAAATGATACATGTATGGTTCTCAGGTACTAGCTCGTTGCAGACTTTGCAAATCTAAGGCATTTCCTAAAGGGTTTGTTAAACATTATGTTCCTAGTAGACTGGGGTGAGAGTCCTGATCAAGCAGTAACCACAATCGTAATCAGGGTAAGGCACCAGCAAGCCCCAAATTAACTTGTGTTCACCCTCTGGTAGCTTGGCACATAGCAGTCGGGCTTAACTTGAAGGCAATGTGTAAAGTGTGTGAGCAACACTTCAAACAGTAAAAACTGCTACAACACCATGCAAAAAGATCTCACACCAGTTTAGAAAAATTAGGAATATTTCAATAAATAAACAAGACCAAAACGACAAAAATCTAATACATAGAACTTGAAATATTGATTTTGAAAGAATAAACTGAAAAATAGCACTTAGAAGCAATAAGCGCTTACTTGGGATATCTGATCACACTGGACCGGGACAAAGTCATGGCCCATCAAGTCACACCTAAGCTCCCATTGTGTGTGGCTGTCTAGGGGGAATACACAAAGCCCTGTCACCCACCACAGACATGATTAGAGACAGGCAGCAGGCACCAAATGGCTAAATCAAAAAAATGCCAAATTTCAAAAAGTGGCATTTTCAGAATTACAATTTAAAATCTGACTTCACCATAAGTTACGATTTTAAATTGGGATTCCAGAGACAACAAACTTGGAAAGTCAGTCTCTTCACAATTGGGAATTACACTTATAAAATATAATAAGGTAAGTCCAATGTTATCCTATGGGAGAGATAGGCCTTGCAGAAGTGAAAAACGAATGTAAGAATTTTTCACTACCAGGACATGTAAAACTTAAAAGTACATTGCCCCTAGTGTAGGCCGTTGGGCTGCCCAGGGCCTACGCTAGGGGTAACTTATGTGTATTAAAAAGGAAGTTTTTCGCCTGGCAAGGAGTTTAACTTGCCAGGTCGAAATGGCAACTTAAACTGCACACACAGGCTCCGCAATGGCAGGCCTGAGACATGTTTAAAGGGCTCCTTAAGTGGGTGGCACAATCAGTGCTGCAGGCCCACTAGTAACATTTAATTTACAGTTCGTGGGCACGTGTAGTGCCCTTTACTAGGGTTTATATGTAAATTAAATGTGCAAATTGTGTGTAAGCCAATGTTACCATGTTTTCGAGAGAGAGCACAAGCACTTTAGCCCTGGTTAGCATGGGTAAAGAGCGCAGAATTCTAAGGCCAGGAAAAACAAAGTCAGCAAAAACAGGAGGTCTGAAGGCAAAAACGTAGGGGGTACCACGCACAGGATGCAGCGTTGAAGTATCTGCTCCAGATAGCCTAGAAATAGGAAAATAGGAAATACTTATTTAGTTGAAACCCAGAGGAAGAGGGATGAGGAAGGGCCTGAAGGCTGTCTTTCAAATCAATATAGTCGCTGGTGCCGGTGCTTGGGGGGAGCTTTGACACTGGCAACACAGGTCGTTATGCTCACATAAAATCTGATCTTATACCTTGAACCTCTGAGACTGTTTGTCTTTATTGGGAAGCTGCCCTGCTTTGCTGCACAGAATTGTGAGGTCCTGGCCTACTGTCCAGGCAGATCACTGTGGCAAGTGAATCCATCCATCATTAGCGTGCAGATTCAGAGGAGTAATATAAAGGTTTTAAGCCCACCCCATGTGAGGAATCCAGACAAAGACTCATGGGAAACCAGGATTGATAGTGATAGTGGTGTGCAAATGTGAATCCTGTGAGCTCACTGTACGAAGATAGCATCCCAAGTGAAAACCTGTGGTGAGTCTTGTGAATTGCTTGGTGCTTTTTTGCCTAGAGCACCACTCGCACAGTAGACTTTACAACTCCCTGCTCATGAAGAAATCATGAAAAGACTCTGGGGCTGGATAGGTCACACCCTCCGCAAGCCAATATTAAACACCACCTGGCAAGCCCTGGCCTGGATCCCTCAAGGGAAAAGGAAAAGAGGAATGCCAAGACAAACCTGATGCCTAGGCCTCGAGGCTGACTGCAAGAAGATGGGTTACTCCTCGAGTCAGATTGAAAGAAAAGCCCAGGACAGAGATGGCTGGAGAGTCCTGGTTGCAGTGGGGGTTGCAGGGAACAAGGGTGGCGGGGGGACGGGGGACAAAAAAAACCACACTTAACTTTTCACGGGCGCCATCTCCCCTCAGCTTCGGTCCCAGAAGCAGGAAGCACGCAGGCTCCCCTGAGCCAATCAGACCGCTGCAATGCAGCGCTGTGATTGGTCCGAGCGCCATGGTACTGGGAGCCTGTGCATGTTCCCCACCAGGCTGTTTATTACAGCCTGGTGGGGGACATGCAAAGTACGCATGACTGTTTGGCTGGCCTGAGACGGCCGGCCAAACAGTCAGGTGCGCTTACAGTGTGCCACCCACTCCCCCCACCCCCAGTGACCCCAGCCCCACCCTGCCCCGCATTTAACTAGCCCTGCAGCGAAGAAAAATAAAATGATATAACAATGCTATTATCATTTCATTTTTCCTTTTTCCTGCTCTGAGAGCAGTGGGGCGACACTCCTCTGCCCCAGCAGAGGAGCTGCTCCTGCCCGGTTGATGGCCTATACCCCAGGAGGGATAGTAATCATAAGTAAGTAAGCAATTCACCGAGTCCATAAAGCAGACTTTCAATGACTTCTGTGGCTGAAAACATCACTGTGCACCCCAGAGCAGAAAAAAATATAGGCGACTGAGCAAAATATATGACAGAATTTGGATGGTTCAGCAGCATGGAATTCCCATGGCAATGGGGGGAGGTCATTGTTTTTATTTTTATTTTCAAAAAGAACATCCTTCTTTAGGACTTTTGAACATGAAAAAAACATTGAAAGTTTGCCACACGGCTCCCTCATGTTGACAGACCTGTCCATCAAGCTTTCAATGCATTTACAAGAACCGCCATGATGGTGGGTCCTGTAAATGCAAGACATGTCTGCTTGGCATATCAAAATTTGGCATGTGGGTACTTCCTCAGGGCGATGGGGTACTTTACTCCATCGCCCTGAAGGAGTAAATACCCATCCGCCAAACTCTAAATAAGGCCCTTATTTATCTTAAAAGATGGAACTTTGTCAGAGCTCCAAAGATGATGTTGGCTAGCTTGCCAAGAATATGATTAGTAAAAGCGTTGCCCATAAGATCCGTGAGAACAGGGATCATTTAATGTTCTTCATCTTTAGTTACTGTGTTTACGAACTTAGGTGCATATCTAGTTATCCCTAAATTTTAACTGTACAAAGTTGAGTAAGAAACCAAAGAGCATGTTTATTTTGTTGATCCTATGTAAGTAAAGTCTATATTTGTCTTTCGGTTTCCGTGAGAAAGAAAGTTGGGAAGTGAGCAAAAAGGATGTAACCACTGACTATAAGATGTTAATGAGGTTAACAAATTCACAAGACTGTCAAATTATAAATTCGGTTTTTAATTTTAAAACGTGGGATAGGTATGGAATGTAGCTATATTTATAATTCTTTTCAGATATGCTTGCCAAATTTACGTTGTATAAATAACTGAAGTAGTAAATGGCTCACCTTTTACACTTTTAATCTTGATTATGTTCATGTTTAAATGTTTTTGGGCAAACCAAGACGATTTGCAATAATACAAATGAAAAATAAAGTAGTAATTCATTCATTGGAATGAAGGGCAGAAGTACATCAAATTGGGGATAATTATCTCAAGTAAATGGAGGGATGAAGTTGGATGTATAAATGAAGATTGTTGCCAGGCTAAATATTTTGGAAATAAGCAAAATTAAGTCCTGGAAAGACTCCATTGTAATCTCAATTTTAGGAACATAATGAGCCGATTAATTTGTCTTTTGTAGTCCGTTCCATTTAAGTGACAATGTGCACATTTGAAGAATTAGATGATATAGTACTCATGGATGAGATCTTAATACAAACTAAAAGCCACAAAATACAATAGCATTTTAGCCGAGTAACAAAAACAAGTTTAGTGATCCAGCGTTGAAAATGTGCAAAGTATCTAATGGTATAAAGAAAAGCGTAAATACTTCAAATAAGAATAGAAGAGAAAGATTGAGTGGTAAGCAGCATGAATAAGCAAAGAAGAGAGTAGAAGTAGAACAAAAGACACACATGGGCTAAGGGAAAAGGTTAAAATATGGGATTATGGTGAAGGAGGACTCCTCAAAGTTCAAACATGTAGAGCAATATGCTGATTTGAAAGGGTTTCGACATGCAACAACGGTTGCACATTATGTAGCCTTACAGGTTATTTTTCCAGAATGTGCATGTTAAAGGTCACATGATAAGAGAACAGCATGTAAAAGGTGTTGAAATAAAGTTCTGAAGGAATAAATAAATGGTATTGTGTATTGGCCCAAATAAAAAGAGAATGGGCAACATCCTTTTTGTGAGTTGAGCCTTGGAAAACTAGGAATTACTTTCTTGGTGGATTCAAGTTCACCATGTACTGAAAATTAGGACTGTGCTTTCCCTATTCTTATGTATTGAACCTACCCTGATTCGACTTGATACTCCTTTCTCTTGCCCATTTATATTTCTGTAATCTTGGGACAAGTCACGATAATCTGACAAATTTCCCATGAATTCACCTCCTATCACTGTGAATCTCTCACTAAGGGTGGTATCAAAGACACCATCCCATTAGAAAGAAATCGGGTAAATTAGATCATTATGATTACCCATTTCCTGCCATTGCTATTACCTTTCCTATCATTTTCATTAGGTATAGTCTTTTCATATGCCTTCCTTGATTTCTCTCCATTACTCAAGTGAAATTGGAAGTTGCTCGTTTCATAGTCTTTCATCAACTGGGGTACTTCCATTATTGACATTTTCAGATTTCGCCAGCTCTCATTCTAGTTTCAGAGGTTCAATTATCAATGGTAGAGTACTTGCGATGTTCGACTGCTAACATATTGGCTCAGAATTTCCAGTGGTGTATGGTTTTATGGTTTACTTTTAACCCTATAAAAGATTCCATATATTTATCAATTATTACCTCAATCATTCATGGTACTGATATAAAAGTAGATGTTTTCTGCTTTTGGCAGTTTATTCATTTTTTTCTTGCACTTCTTTGAAATGTACTTTGGAAACCATGCCTATTTATGGTGGAGGAGCCGCCACTGTCTGTAGTGTTGCCTGAAAGTGTTTCCAGTTATCTATGATTGACTGCAAGATGTCCAGAAACACAATCAGTTTGTCTAGCAAAAAAACAATAGTTAGTTTGGAGTGATACACACTCCTCCCTTTTCTCTTTAGTGACGCCAAGTCTACCTATTTTTGGGCCAATTGCCAGTATTTGCAGCAACTCCACTCCAGTTTCCATTTTACTAGATCGCAAATTTAATGCAGTGGTAGCTTTTATTGTTGATTTCATCATGTTAATTAATGATTCTGGCATACAGTTGTGAAAAAAACATATTTCCCAAAGCCCACTGAAGTCTAGTATAAGTTTATTACGTAAAAATAAGCAAAAACAAATCAATATTGCTACTCAGTGAGACAGAGCTTCACCTCACTAAGCAAATGAGCATGTAATGTTAACCCTTCTCCAAATTTCCATTACTTTTATACATTTTCTTCACACAGACAATTAAAGCTGCATACATGTGACAGAAAGTATTTGCAGGTGCCTGGGTCTCTTGTGAGAAGCATGAAAAAGGGCCTTGAAAAGAGCTACAACAACAGTGATCAGAGACGCTGAGCTAGCTTAATTGAGAATCCTCACTTTATAGTGCTAGGGATAGAAACAAGGTCAGGCACATCAGAGGCGAGCACAATCAAGCATGTTAGTATAACATGGGCATACAAAATCGCTGCAAGGTATTCCACATGGTAGTTTGGCAAATTAGATAATTAGTCACAGAAAACAGTAAGCCAGTTCACACAGTAACGATTAACCACTTTAGATTCTTTTTTCACCCGATTTATGTTTTGTTTTTAAATCTGGCCACTAAGTCCTTATTCCACCAGCCACTTCTAGTAAGCTGCTCAGACAGTGTCCTCTCTCTTTCTTCAAATACTGAAATAATATGTATACTATACATGCTGGAATTTACATAATTTAATGGGATAGTCACATGGGCCGATTAACTTCAGTGTGGTTCTCAGAACAGGCGAGTTTGATCTTCTGTGATTGTGTGCGGGGCAATGACCTGTGCAGAATGAGATAATGAGTTAGACCCGGCTAATTTGATTACTGTAAGAAATTGGTTTATTATTTGGGGGGTTGACTACCCATCTAAGAAATAATAACAATCTTTCTCAGGGTGAACACTCACTGTCACTAAATAAGCTCAACCCCTTGATAGCAGTGACACAGAGCAGATAGGCTTAACATAGGGCAATGGGGAAAGTATTTATGCAATATCAAAACAGCTATAAAATCGAAATGCAAACACAATATAAATCCTAAACCGATTTAGCAAACTAGAGTACAATTTAATAAACAAAATGATATCAAAATACCAAAAATCTAATAAAGGGAAAAGGGGACATGAATATTTCAAATTTTAAGTAGGAATAGCACAAATGCCAATAATAGTCATTGATCGCTGTAGAATAGGACATAGGCACAACTTGAGGCTAGCTTTGATGGAGCACGGTTTGGATACACCAAGCAGGTTTGTCCTGGTCTAAGATTTTACTTGCTGACTTAGGGCCTAATTTAGAGTTCAGCGGACCAGTTTCTTTGTCACAAACATGACGGATATCCCGTCTGCCATCTTACAAGTGCATTATAGTCAATGGCACTTATAATATGCCAGGATATCATTCAAGTTTGTGACGGAGTAACCCGTCTGCCAAACTAAGTCTAAATTAGGCCCTAAGTCCTCTAAGTCTCAATGCAGCACAGGAGCACTCTACTAAAGACCCCAGGAGCTCAGGGGAGACACTTACAGACTCGCAGAGGCCAACATCGGGGTCCAGTCCAGGTCCACTTGCCACTGATCAGCTGAGCAGGTTGCAAGAAAGCCCTCTTCTAGCTTGTTGTATCCCTCTAGGTTGAACAGGAGATTAGCCAACTGACATTGGAGTCCACTTTTATTTCCTGGTCACCAGTGGTGCAGCTTGCTCAGTAAGATTTGGTGGGGGGGGTGAGCTTCAAGTTTTCCAACAACTATGCTGGCACAGCATGTTAAAATACATTTATAGGGAAGCAGTGCAGAAGAGGAGTTTAAGAGGCGGTGGAAAAGGAGCAGAATGCAGATTGTAAGGGGTACTTAAAACACAATATTTTGTAAAATAACCAACATTTTTAATACATTTAAGACATAAACGAGAGACAGTGTGTGTGTGTGTGTGTTTTTTTGTCAGTGTATGTATGTAATAATCCCAGATGAAATCCGCCAGACTCCTCATCACACCCGACTGAAAACACCTGTACCCAACTATTTACTAGAGAATAGATTTATTGGGGGGTATAACACCCCAAACACCCCCCATTAAGCTACGCCCCTGTATCACATGAGAAATCAGGTCTAGTCTTTCAGGGCTCTTTGCAGGTCGCATACAACAGATTCAGTCCTCTTCTCATCATCTTCAGGTCCAGGAGTGTTTTGAAGTGGGTGCCTGGAGATGCCACATTTATGCCAGGCACTACCTAGTGGGTGGGAATGACTCCTGGCCACACCCGAACCAATTGGGTAAAAGTTCCTTGTCCAACCCTACCCACTTTCAGCATTTACAAGATGGCAGAAGACTTCGATCAAACTCAACTTGGGCTCTGAGAGCTGAAGGTGGCTGTGGGGAGTACTCTAGTAATCCTAGTGTACTCCCACATATAACAGTAAACTCCAGTTTGATGCAGCCACTGTACCCACAGTGAACCCAGAAATAGACATCTGGTTGAACACAAGTAGAGGTTTCCAGCAACCAGACCTTGGATACTCAAGAATTGTTTTGGCATCCTGTTTCTCTTCTTTTCAGTCCCCAGTGTTATATGTAAAACCCAGAGACAGAAGCCTGGTAGGACAAAGCAGGGATCATTCGCAACCAGACAGTGGATACACACAAATTGTCTTGCCATCTTGTTCTCTGCCTTTCTCCTGCACCCTAAAGTGTTATATGTAAACTCAGAAGAGCTGTCAAGCAGGATTCGAAATTCAAGCATGATTTGACACTGGAATATACAAAAGGATGCTCACAGCCTGCATATTTGATGATGTATTGCTTGCTCTTGAGTCGTTTCACACTTTTCTCACACCTATTCAAATACTAATCCTTGTCTGGGAGATGGTTGAGCGCAAATACAAATTAGCCTCCAGGAATTTCAGGCAGGAAAAAGGTAACTTTATGCAAGCTTCTTTTCCTTAAATTTTATTAAAAATTCAACTTCATCATTGAATTGGATTTTTAATAACTATTTAAATTTATTGTTTGATTATTTTTCTAGCTATTGCCATTTTAGACATGCATTATTTTAACATGTACTTTGGTTTTCTACATAGGACAACTAAGCCTGCTACAGTGAAAAATAGCTTTTGGAGGCTCGTCAATGTAAGAACATGTTAACATTACATTTCTACATGTCCTACTTTGAAATATCATGCACCCTATCTTGTTGACTACATGCCATGCCTACAAAGGGGTGTCTCATTCATATATAAAAGGTAGGTTTTGGCCTGTCAAAAGAGTTTATTTTGGCAGGTTGATTTGCAGTGTTTAACTGCCACAGTCAGGTTACACAGGGTAGACCTGAAACGCTGGACGGGCTCATTGCCAAGACTCGGACTACAGAGCCTCTTGCCTGGACATGGGTAACAGGATGCAATGGGTGAAGACATACTCGGACTTATCGTTTTACAGCAGATATATATATATATATATATATATAATTTAATCAGAGGATATATTATATTGACCCCAGAGTGCAACTGCCCTAAGGAAGTCGTAGACTGACATACCCACAGAAGGAACAAATGTCGGCTGGCAGAGGAATAAAAAACCCAATTAAAGAAAGATCTGGAGAACAAAAAGGATGACTGATGGCTTATATGTGCTAAAACACTATTGCGTGTGGTGAGAGATTTGTTTAAACTTTTAGACCTGAAACCATGTTTGCACTGCCGTTGCAGTGGATGGCAGAATAGATGATGCAGAAATCTAGCTATCTGTGATTGTGTCAACCAAACCAGAATTTGGGATGGACCCCTCCGTTGCCAGTACCTCACTAAATGAGTGGATTAGTAATTCTCTTGATGCTACTATCCCTACCACTATTTTGAAAAAGGGAAAGAAAGAAATATCGGCACCATGGTTCAATGCACACCTTCTCTCCCTTTAAAAAGGTTGTAAAACACATGAAAGAAAGTGGAGACAAAATTATGATAAAAATGGAAAAGTCACCTACAGGATTGGCAATAAGACAATATCATTAACAAATTAAAAAGGTGCAAGCTTCGTACTATGAAACCTCAATGCTTAAAGCAGCCAATGCCCCCAGGGAGTTATTTCAGACAGTAAAAACCCTAACCACTCCGAGAGCCAACATCTCACTACCTCCCCTTCTGTAGTCCAATGCAATAAATTGGCAGGATTCTTCCAAGACAACATATATGGAATTTATAATGAATTACAGAAGACGAAAGAAGCTGACCTAATACAATAGAGGCACATATTAGGTCTGAGGAGCTGCCTTGTCTCCCTAACTTTCCTCTGATTATGAAAGATAAACGTTCCACATTTTTTTGAAAACTAAAATCAGGTTCTCCTTTGGATCCAGCTCCATCACATATTCTTTTACAGGGGGAACAAGAAATCTTTTCTAGTCTCCTGGACCTCCTCAATTTGTCAATTTCTATAGGAATAGTTTCCTGAGACTGGAAACATGCTGTGGTAAAGCCATTGTTAACAAAATCTAATCTTGACCCTGCATGCTCAGAGAATTATAGACCTATATCCCTGCTTCTAGTCATAGGGAAAGTTCTAGTAAAACACATAAATCAACACCTTTTGCTATTTCTTAAAGATAACATTCTCCTTGATTCCACCCAGAGTGGCTTCAGTCCAAAACACAGTCCGAAATCCGAGTTACTGGCAGTAACAGAGAAGGCTAAAATGCTTTTGGATAAAGGAGGATCTGGGCCATTATTCTCCTTGACCTGAGTGCAGCGTTTGACATGGTTGATTATGAGACACTTGCACTCAGGCTGAGGGAAATAGGTATATAAAATGAGGCGCTAAATTGGCTTTCTTTCTTTTAAAAAAAATGTTGTTTCAGGTCTTGGAATCTCCCAGGGCTGGACTGGCCGTAGCGGTCACCGGGAGTTATCCTGGTGGGCCGGAAGGGTGTGGGGCCGGTTTTGCACCCGTAGGGGCAGGTTTTGTTACTGGGGTCCGGTTTTGCAGCAGTGCTGCACTATTGGCCCCCTGTAACAAAAGCGGGAGCGGTGCTTGTCACTAGCACCCCTCCCCCCACTACCGGGCTGGGCGAGCACATTGCCAGGGCTGGTTGCTGTTCCCAGTCCGGCCATGGAATGTTATGCAGAGGCTGTTCCTTTGAAGTGTGGGGTCTCGCAGGGATCTGCTTTAAGGCCCTCACTTTTTTATATTTATACCAGTAGCATCCATTGTTAAGGAATTTGGTGTGTCAGTGGTGTCTTATGCTGATGACATGCAATTGGTGGTCTCTCTGGCCCCAAAGACAGAATCTCAGCATCAGTTGGCCCCTTGTCTTGAGAAAGTGGCACAATGGATGGCGAACTGCTCTTTAAAACTAAATGGAGAAAAAGCTGAGCTGAAGATGGTGGGAAATAATTGTATCCCAAACATAACGTTAGGTTGGCCGTACTGCTTAGGCCCTTCTCCTCTGCCTTCCTCCCTAATAAAAAGTCTGGGTATGTGGTTGGAGAGTTCTCTAACAATGGAAGTCCAAGCCAAGAAATTGACTACCTCATACATTGCCATGTTGAGAATTCTTCGAAAAATTCTGGATCTACTTCCCCCACAGTCTAGGAGAATTGTAGTTCAGGCGCTCATTATCTCCCGCCTGGACTACGGAAACTCCTTGTATTTGGGATCTCCTAAATTGGTCATCAAGAGACTTCAGGTGGTTCAAAATGCGACAGCAAGGACCATCTACAAGCAACCCAAACGATCCTCTGCAAAAAGTGCTTTGTGCCCCCTGCACTGGCTTCCAGTGGAGGAAAGGATAACTTTTAAGGCCCTTTTTTTGGCCCACAGGAGTACGAACCATAGTGGACCTCCCCTTCTATCAGCGTATGTCCCCAATAGAAGTCTAAGATCTTTTAATGTAGGGCTCCTGAAGGTTCCATGTGTTCATAGATCCAGATAGGGTGGCAGATCATTTTCTTATGTGTCCCCCAAACCATGGAATTCTAATGCCAAAAGAATTAAGAATAGAACGCAATGAGGTAAAGTTTAGAAAAATGCTCAAAACTTGGCTCTATCCTCATTAGTTATATTAGGCATCAGCTCTTGATTATTATACTTTTTGATTCACTTAGCGCCCTAAACAGACCCTCCAGGATTTCGCGATTTGCAAAAAAATTGCGAAATCTGCAGTTTTTCAAAAAGGCCGCGCTTTTCACAAAACCGCCTGCGAAATTTGAAGAAAGCAATCTTATATTTTTGAAAGGTTGAAAGGGACTTGCTTTTCATGCTGCAGCTTCTTTCTAAATAAGCTAAGATATGCAGACAACGTTCCTTTGGGTATGGGAGCCAGCAACATCCGTACTCCTGGACTCTTGTTATTGTTAACCTAATCAATGTGTGGTGACAGATCCCTGCCCCTCGGCTGCGAGTGTGGTTTGTACCCTCGAAACCATATAAACACCATCTTCCGGCTTAGCAAACATTTCTTTCCCAGAATAAGCATCTGAAGGCGGCCCTTTTGCACATCTTTATTTGACGCACAGTCTGTCAAGAAGCCGACCATTTCCCTTTGATGCAGACAGACCCATGAAGTTCCATTTAAGGGTGAGAGTGCAATGTGCTGCGTGAGGAGGACACCAGGCAGTGAGCGCTATGGCTATCCATCAAGTGTGTGACGGAGTGACAAACTCTTAATCAGTTAATTATCAATCTTGACCACTTCCCTGGAATACGAATCACATACACAGACTCTCTCCTTGCAGGTCTACAATAGCTACACTGCAGTGCTCCTACATCACGTTATAGTTTTGCTGGAAATTGTCCGTGACTGTGCTTAGTAAACGTGCAGCACTACAAAGTATATTCAAGCCTCTTGATTTTCTTTCCTCCTCTAACTCACAGTACATGCATACCACTCACATCTCACAAAATTAATATCTTCTCGCCCATCTAATTGGAACAATACATCCACACAAGAAACACCCCAGAATCATCAACAACTTAATTTTCATATTCACATAGGATTCACAACGAGGATCAGCCAGCAGAGAATCCTCTGTACTCTGTTAAATTATATGGCAAAAACCAATACCAAAATTCTATGAATGTCACAAATTGCATGAGCAGTGAAGCAAAAATCGCCCAAGAACTAGAAGCCAGCCATACAAACTGGTACAAAAAAGGTTTATTAGCAATAAGTATGCAAACAGAAAAAAATCAACTTCAGAGGCAGGAACTGCTTTTACGATCATACTTCAACTGTTACTTCACACTTCTCTCAGCTTGCCCACACAACATTGTAATGCTATCTTGTAACCCAGGCTTTAAAGGGCTGACAGATAAACACAACGATTATGTTGCAACACGATACCAGGCAATATCCCCTTATATTCATTCAGAATATCCTGCTGCTTGGAGATGTACACTTAGAGGGGCATTTAGACCAAGTGGGTGGCCCGTTGATTTGTGGGGTGGCGGAGGTTCCGCCTCTGCCATCTGAAGATGACCTTCCTGATGCATCTAGGGATTCTCATTAGCCTGGAAGGAATCTTTTGTGCCCCCTCACCTCGGCACTCTAGGAGCACTTTCAGCAAAAAATCTTACAGCACACATTTTCTTATTTTGGAGATTTGTAAATAAATTCACAAAGCAGAGGGTTATTTAAAAATAAAAGTAATATCAAGACAACAATGACCCCGAAAGTGTGTTTTATCTGCTGGAGAAGGGGAGCATGATTTACTTGGTGACACCTAAAAGTCCGCAACCCAGTGGAGTTTTACACCAGATGTCCTGCATTTGCCAGCAGCCAAGTAACTCTCATAGCGTCAGCTGCAGAGTTTCAATTGAGGACTCCACTGCAGTGGTGTGCGTGTTGTGTCTGGTAACATGGGACTTGCTGCAATATATTATTATTTTAATAGCTGCAGATGTAATAGTAACATGACTTTTAAGCTTGATAATTATAGCTGCATTAAAAGCACACATACTGCCCAGAAACATAAAGCGTTATTAGTATACTGGGTATACAGATTCCAGAGTTGACAGCCAAGGCTAAAATGTCCTGGATGGAAGGAGTGGAAAACAACAATTTTAAAAATTTCAGGTAGGTGTTAAAATTATGCACTGAAATACTCTCCACACGACCATCTCATCACCAAGGCCGTGGACAGTTTTTTATTGAATAAAGCACACCTCCAATATTAAACAATTTACTGAGAACTGTGGGCATTGTTCGCATTTTGATGTTATTAAAAAGTTACAAATTTCTAAATATATAATCTCCGCCTCCATGGAACCCGGAAAGCAACCCAGTAGACCACCATGAGGGGCGGCAAGACTCCCATTAAGGAGTCATTTCTCAGCGACTTTACTGAAAATAAATATATATTTGAATACGTGATAGTTTCCTTTCAGGGATATCCTTGTGCATTCCTTTGTGTTGATTGGGGCAGAGTTGTGATTTCTGGTCAGACCACCGCTAAGTAATATTTGTATAAGATTTACCTTATGCCTACATGACTGTGGAAAACTTACTCCACTACCATAAATTTCTCCACCCACTATGATACTACACCCTAGCAGGCCTGAGGAAGAGTTCTATGCCTCACAGATACGGGAGGCAGCGAGGCCCCAGCACGGGTGCATACAAGGGCACTAGAACATCCCAGGGAAAGATACGGCCCACTCCCACAAGCTTAGAATTGGAGATGTCCTTCTGTAAAGCTGGAGAAACTTTAAACATGCCTATTTCAAAGTAGAATACTCTGCTAAAACAGGTTTCATTGATTTAAGGCTGAAAAGGAATGATTACGAGTAAAATAAAGTGCCGCAATAATGCCGCAAACTTTTCATTTTTGTGCCGCTAAATTTGCACATCTCTGCCGCAATATCCTGTGGGGTCTGTATGAAGCCTTCGGGTAGCTATGTGCTTTATAAACCTGCATAGCATAGTCCACTGGCGACATTTAACTTCCACTCACTGGATACATCTTGTACAACTGCGCTTACTTGAAGCATCAGACTAAATGTGCAATGGACAACACAGAGATGCAACATGGCAGTACATTTAAAATGTGTGTTAATGTACAATAATACAAAAACTTGGTAGTGCTTTAAGCAGGCATAAAAACTATTTCACAAGCGCATAGTGGTGGCTCTGGAATAAGGTGGCCTTCTTTGGTATAAAAGTGAGCTTTATTGGCCCAGAGAATGAGGAGACCCTCATTGGCATGTTGTGGGCAACTTAGAAATCATTGTGGCCATCCGAGGCAGTAGTAGCTTTCCCTGGCATCATTGGCCAGGTGTGTCTTCAGGTGTGAATTCTGGCATAGGGAGGGCATTCCTAAAAATGGTGACTACTAAGCAAATAACTGGATCCAGCAGCACTTGCTACCATTAGCTACTTTCCACACACATAGATTTGCCTAGCTAAAGGCGCCCACATTAAATGAAGAAATGTGTTAGCAAATTGGGCACAGCTCCCTGCCTCAGCCACCCAAAAAAATCTCACAACTTGTTAAAACAGACACACCGACCATAATGTTCACTCCCCTTCACCAAATTGAATCCGACTCCGGTCTTAATGGAAACAGCTGGATAGTTATGCCCCATACAATCAAAAGGTGCTGTAGTGCCACACTAATGGCAGCTTGCTCATTATACAAGTGCTAATTACCAATAAGGAGCATATGATTGTCATTCAAGGTATCCAAATATGATGCATTGTATTGTATTGTAATTGCATTTATATAGTGCTTACTACCCCTGACGAGGCTTCGAAGTGCTTTTTTGATGAGTAGCACGCTACTCTGGAACCCAAAAGGGTTAGTGGTGAATTAGTATAGTGAAATATGAAATTAATTTGAGTTTTTGAATATGTTAGTCTGTTATTTGGATTGAGAAGGATAGTGGAGGGATAGAAGAGGGAAAGGTTTGCATTTATGTAGCCCTTGCGACCCCTGATAAGGTGTTGAAGCACTTTTCGCTTTCTTGTCCATTTGTGGCAGTAATAAATGTAAGTTCTGTATTTGCTGGTATTTGGGGACTAAACATGTGGGTTCACTTGGAATGAAAAGCTGACATCAGGGGATGAAAACTATATTTTTCAAGAAATGTTATGTTGAGGTTTGGGTCAGTGCTTTACATGGAAATATAAAAGCACAGGTACTCACTATTTAGAGTGCTTGTCTGCTTCTGAGAAGTGCCAGTACTCTCCCATTAAATGTATTGCGCTAGTGCTGAGAAGTTCAGGTACTCTGTCAAATTAAAGAAGTGCTGGTACTCAGTATCAGACAATACCTGCCCATTTAAAGCACTGGTTTGGGAATAACATTTTTGAAGTCCTATAATATATTTACAGATGATATTTGAATACTAGTACATAATGAATTGTGGGCAGTTTTGCTGATGCTATTAGCTTGATATCCTAGCACACACGAAAAAAGGCGATACATTATGCCCAATTATGAAGTATGCCACTATTAGTGGGTGAGGGCAATTTTAAAACATTTAAGGTTTCCCATAGAGGGTGATAACATTTTAACCTTACCTCCCCACCCCTTTTTAGGTCGAGCCTAGAGTAGCGCGCAAGCGCTGCTTCTGGCGAAGACTTTATGTAGTGGGCATTTCAAAGCTGACCAGACGCTCGTGCGTCATGGCCTTTTCCCTGCGGTTACCCGCACGGGCGCCATGTGGTTTCAATTATCGTGCCCTGACACGGGCGCGATAATTAAAACCAGATGTCTCGCTGTGGCGCGCGCGCGCGCACCACTCGCGTCGCCCCCCCCTCCTCCCCGCTCGTGCCTTCAAATGCTTGTTTAAAGCGCACTCGTGCCGTGCTTTTCCTTTAATGCCAGCCGCGCACCATTATTAATGACCTGCGGCAAAGAGGGGTCGCAGACTCGGTTAACTGTACAGGAGGGGTTGCAAGGGGCATTGAAACTCTATATAAATATACATAAAATGAAAATCATATTCGGGCGCTTGATTTCGAAATACGAATACATACATAACTGGAAATTTCGTTACAAAGGGTTAGCCTTAGAGTCCCAACCAATCACTTTATTCGAGCTGTGCGATCAGTTTCACAACACACTGCAAGCTTCCTGACATTCCTGCCCAGTGAGCTGCCAGCTTGTGAATTGCTTGCTGGATAGTGGCTACTGGGTGCAAAGAGAGAAACGCCCTCTGTGCCAGCAGGGTTTTAGTTATGTGCCCCAGTTAAGAGAAGGTTTTTCAAGGAAGACAATAATTTTCAAATCCCGGCCCCCCTTGGTGTGGCTGCGGAGTCTGTCAGAGGAGGGGCATGTGACCAGCTGAGGGGCACAGCCCGGCCACGAAGGAAACAGCTGCTCCCTGCACGTGCTCACACTTGGTAGCTGTGTGTGTGGAGGGTGGTGCGAGCGCGTGAGCACCTCGGCGCAGCAGAAGCACAGTGAGTGACCGGAGCATGGCCCTGGCATGCGTTGTATTTTACCGGTACACTGTGAAAGGGTGGCTGGCGGGACATGCATGCTTGAAACAGGAGTCTCTGGTACTAACTGAAGTTGTTAATTTCTTAAGCAGTGTTCGTAGTGAAAATGGTTAATCCTCCTTAGTGACAATCTGTAATCTGAAGTCGCATTAAACTCCTGTGTTATGTTACTATATATTTTGTCTTTTTACTGTATTGTAATTTGTTCTTGGATCGTCCGTTTGAATTATTTATGTAGCGCTTCATACATCTAGCTAGGTGGTAAAGCGCTCCGATTTGCATCAAGTTCCTGTGCACCCATGAGAGTGTTATGTCATGTTTTGCCATGCTATGTCACGCAAGGCTGTGTTATGATGGTAATGTATGGCGTTCTATGTTATAGAATATACCAGTGGTTTGATTTGCGCTTGGCAGTTACTGAATCTAGGGGGTTCGGTGGGTGCAGGAGCTTGTGTACGATGTATAGAAGACTAGCCTGCTCATACACGGCCGACTTCTGCAGCTATTATCTATCACTCTAGCTAGGAGAGTGTCGTGCAGTTGCTCCAGCATGCAAGAAGTTAGAGAATTTTTTTTTAAATTATTATTTTTTGGGGCAGATTTATATAGCGCAAACTCGACCCGAAGGTATTGGAGCGCTTTACATGAGCACCGGTTACGTTACAGAAGGACGCATTCATTTTTGGTAGGCACCAGGAGATTAAGTGATTTGCCCAGAATCACAGGAAGCTGAGCCCACACCCAGGCTCGAACCTGGTTCCCCAGCTCTGACCATAATGCCACAACCTCTCCCCAATTGTTTACCTGCCCTCGCTTATGACCGGCAGATATAGCACCGTACTCACCAACTATGCAGGATCAGCTTTGATGTCGTGTGGGGAAATCCCACATTTAATTTTATTCTCCTCTGATGTCAGGTGAGGTAATATTCCACGGCATTACGTGATATCAGGTAGGGTAGTTCTGTAGTCTAACATTTTATCTCTAACGGCAAGTCGCATCATCACATAATCTTTTTTTTTTTTTTAAATCAGATGTGTGCTCTTTAGTATAATTTTTGCATTGCAGAAAATGCGATGTGTTTCTGTTATCACGAAAGGCAGATAGGATAGGCCTGTTTTCTCCCCATCGCCTCTAGTCGCAGGTATACAGCTCTGATGCTGATTGCAAATAGGATTTCCTTATGTTATGTTGCATCTCCTTTCAAGGTAGTTAGTTTGGCCCTGTATTCTGCAGTATTCACTTTAATGGGTGGGGGCTAGTTTGCTCTGCTAACGGGTAAAACAGGCCTACATTTTGCAGCATCTCCTGGTATGACGTTATGATAGCCCAACATTCGGTGGTATAACTTTTCATGAAAGGTAGAAATGTGTTCTTTTATTTCTTATCCTGGCAGATTGGAGGTGCGGCATCACCTTCAGTGGCTGGTAAGCTAGTTCTTTGGTCTACATTCCTGTCTCCATTTGCAGCTGTGACCATGATCCCTTACATCCATAGCTTCTAGTGAATCTGTCTGCAGGCCTCAGTTACCATACTTAACCACAGACTTTGGTTCTAACACTTGCCTTTGGCCCCCTAGATCCCTTACAACTTTCGGTTATGTTCACTATTTCGCCATCCCTGCGCGCGGCAGAGGCAAGCATGTATTCCTGACACACTACATGACCTAGTGTGTAGTAATTTTATAGCTATTCAATCCCTAGCGGCACAATACCCAGGATAATATGTTACATGGATAACCACTTATAAGGTCCCAAAGGCGAGACCAATTGCATTGCAAATGCTTGTTTGTGTGTGCTAGGTTACTGGTTAGGGAGGACGGTTGAGGAGTAGTACTTCTTGCCCCTTTTTCTTGTGTGTATAGCTATTATCTTGATGAAAGAGGCATGCATGCTAATAGACACGCTTCAGGTGGGATCCTCCTGATTCTTTTAGCCAAAAATACTTTATTTTAGCAGTCTTCCACCTGAAATTGTCCCTGCTTTAATAGAAGTCAATAGGGGGTGGGGGGAAATACTCCGATTTAAAAAAATAAAGTGCTCCCAGTTTCTTGTTCTATAATGTTGGCATATATGTAGAGGGCACTTGCTTTTAGGGGTGTTATTTGATGATACATGTAGCAACATTTCATCATGTATGTTGAAAAACTTTTCATGACTGAGAATCTATTTGGAAGGGACAATATGGCAAAATGAAATTAGATGCAAGTGGAAGTGACGATAGATTGCCTGCAGTTTGAATAATAAAAGGCCATGTTAAATTGCATGTGCTGATTATTTGTACTGTTGTCAAAATGTATAACTTGTTAATTTTGAGTCTATCTAATTGGAAAACACGCTGTCTTGTAACGATTTTAATCACGTTTTATTAAGGATGTGCAACCACTAGAAAAACATATGGATCAGTCTTGACTGGTAAACCATTTAAAAATCACGACTGCCTCATATGAAAATATAAGATATAAATTGGCTTTAGCTAAAATATTTGAAAAGTGTGCGGGCGATAACATTAACATTTTTGCCTCTTTCTTAACATCCTGGGATGGTCTTGCGGTGCTCATTGTTCCATGAGGCCTAATAAAATGTTCTGGGGAGGAGGAGTAGAATACATTTGCTCCAAAACTCGTTGGGTGCCATTGCAGGTATGGGTCCAAGTCAAAAGTGGGGGGTTTCATGTATTTTCTGGCTACTGTGCTGTACAGCGGTTTCAAATCTGGTTCGAACTCCAGACCCGTAGCTGTCGGTGCGCAGAGGGTTAAATCTGCCTCCCACCCCTGGGCCGCGGGGAGGCTGCGCCGTGTAATGCGTGCACGCCCCCTCACCCTCCTTCTCCCCCTCTTGCCTTCTTGCTCTATTGCAGGAATTGAATGGCCGGTCCCTGAGCTGCTCCACGCTTTCCAGGGCCTGTGTGGCGCGGGCCTGGGGGCTGTTGGCGGAGACTAGATTCACAGAAGCGCCCCGGTGGCCAAAGTGGTGGGGCACGTGATCACGAAACGTGAGAGGCCCGCTGCGAGGGGTCGACTAACTCAGACCCACCCGCCGACACCCGAGGGAAGAATGAACACAACAACAGGTAATGCGCTGGCTCTGAGGAGGGGTGCCTGGTGGAGCTGGGGTGATGTGGCGGAATCCGTGTACTCTGTGCACTATATTGTCCCCAGTTCCTACGTCCTGAATCTCCTCTGTGTGATAGAACGCGACCTAGGCCTGTCGAAGCCTCGGGCTCGAGTCAGAGCGCTGCCGGAGCTCTCGGAATGGGGCGGCCAGGTACAGAGGGCCTCTGGCGGGGAAGGAGGAGACGTCAGCTTTGCAGGCCGTGTTTTTGCTGGGGGGGAGGGCGGGCCTGAGAGGAAGGCTACCCCCAGATTTTCCTAACAGTGGTGGTGTCGTTCCTGAGAAATTTTCTCGGCTGTGAAACTGTTCGAGACTGATAATTGACTTTATTGGGTAGAGTGCGGCCTGTATGTTTTTTGGGAGGAAAAGGAAACTATATTTGCTACCCCCTTCATCATTGGAAAGAAACTACGATGCCGGAGCGATCGTTGCATGTCGGCCATGCTAATTTTGGTAATATAATTGGAGGAAGAGTACATTTGTGTTGTTTACTTATTCTGGGTTTGTAGAGGTCGACTTAAAACAGAAGCCAGTGCGGGTTTGGTGGGTTGGGGGTGTAGGGTTACAGCCTCACATGACCAGTTTAGATAAAAGAAAAAACAATTATTGTAACTCGTGTCCCTTCTGAAAACGAGAGGATCCCTGAAGAATTGACAGTCATTTTCATGATTAATGTATCACAGCCGAAAGGTGGGTGCTGGAGTCTGTTTAAGTGCACTGTAGCGCCCCTTCCCTAATAAATGGTGGCTTTAAAAACTTTGATCGGATTTAACTGGATCTGCAGTACATGTGAGCTTCAGTCATGCCTGACGGCTGGAGACTGCCCAGTTTTAGGACTAGCACTGTCTGCACAGTGCATTGATTACCGAAAGGAGTATATATGGTCCTATCTTTTAACTGACCCACTTTGACTTTTGTTGCCTTTGGGGGTCTGCTTGCACTTACCATTTTTATCCAGCATTGCGTGTGTATTGTTTAATCTCCGAGGATACGCAGACCAGCAGATCCTGAACGATCTGGCATGTCCCGTGAGTGCATTAATGACCTTTGGTGCTTGTCTGCAGTTACTGGTAGCATTCATCCAGTTTGAGCATTGTGTGGCACCTATCTGCTTTGATGACCAGCTATTAATTGGGTTGATGGTCTTACCTGCTTTGGGCCTTCGTGACAACCCAAAAATTGCCCCAACGGGACGTCGGTGATTATTCTGGGTATGCCTATACATGCATTGGTAACTACTTGTGGTTTGATTGCCTCCTTCTATGGGTGTCCTTCTCTGAACGACCCCCTCACACCTTTCTCCCTACTCCGTGTAATGCTCTCACCGCAGCAGTAGAGTGAGTCTCCAGGAGTCATTAAGGAAAATCCAACTTGCTATATTACTGACATCTTTTTGCTGTTAAAACACCTTTGATGACTTTGCTATTAATGTAAATCGTCATTCATGAGACAGAAGGCCCCTTCAAAGAGAGCTGCATGATGCGCAGTGTGTCAGCGCGATAAGTGCAATTTTACAGATCTGCTGCATTTTGTTTAGCTTTCCAGCCCGCATATGCAGTCCTCCCTAGCGCGGCGACCATGATATCACCTCCCTGAGGACGAGAAAACCCCCCCAGGTCATCGTGACTCTAAACCCTGTGTTCAGATTATTGCAGCAACAAAATCGAGCTACTAACCCATAACCGGGTAAAAACATGAAAGCAGAATTATAGCAAGCATTGGCAAAGTCAGTAGTTCTCTCCTATGAGCGCAGTGGCAGTGTAAAGTGCATTAGCGCTAAATGCACCATAGTCCTTTAAAAAAATATATATATTTTTGGCCATGCTGCACAGCAGCCACACTGCTATACAGCAAAACTACAAATCATTGGCAAAGTCTGCAATGCCCAGGCTATAGAGCATGAATCAAAGGCAATGGTCGAGCCAATAGTCTCAAAGGCGAGACCTATTGGCTTTGCCAATGCTTGTTCTCGAAGTCTGCACCACACTCCTGTGATTCAGAGCAAATCAGTTGATCTCATGCATGAAAAAAAATATCGCATTTGGCAAAAAATCCTATCCCATAAAGAAAGCAATTGCGCCCATGTCTTAGTGAAAATACATTTGGAAGCAGATAACATCTTTTGTCACAATAAAAGCAGATAACATCTGTTGTCACAATAAATATCCATTTCAAAGGAGAAAACTGCTTCTTTGAGTGTCTCTGGCATAGTATAAAATACCCACAAATGGCAAGAGGTTCAACAAACATGACAGGGAAAAAAATAAATTAAATGTAGTGCCCCATTGACAGCACAATCAGTGGAAGGACAGCAATCCAGCTGAAACAATCAATACTCGGTCCATGCTTCAGCTGAAAGAAGAGGGAGTGAAGCCATCACGTGCTAGCCAATAGGAAGGCAGCAGATAAGAGTGACAATCAAGCCAACAAATGTTAAGCAATAGGCGGGCTTCAAGTCTCTTGTTGTTGTATTCAATATCTCTCCCAAGCTGTTGTAGGTGAGACCTAAAAATGAACACGTGTATTATAAAAATTCAATCTGCAGTTAATAAAAACCCGCCTTATTATCCAAGCTGTCATTAGGTAGCATCGCACAGCAAAAAAACACTTTTTAGGCTGTGATTTTATACATTTCCAAAACTTGCTTCAGGTTACTTGTCTCCTCATTTCCTATTAGCCAAATCAGTGCAATATGAACAGAACCTAGCTGTGAGAAGAGCCCCGGTTAGAAGTGAATGTATTCATGGTTAAAGTGCCTAATCTTGAATTTAATGTACAAAAACAGGCTCCACTTTGTCTAGTAAGGCTTCAAGTTTTGGAGTATTCTTCCACATTAAAAATGCATGTGTCAAAGAGCCATTGGAGGCATTTTTGACCAGTCTACTCTGTAGTTATTCCCTAAACATAGCTTTGAAATGGACCACCATACCAATAGTAATGGTCTCTGGAGAAACCCATAACTGCTGCATGCTTATCTGTTTTGAAAGTTTCAGACTTAACTACACCAGCCTAACAATCTTCCCTGCCACCAAAGACATTGGACAAGCAATCTGTATAGCAGCTTAATTCAGAAGTTCCTACACCCTAACCCAATAAAGGAGTTGTCTAAGCTTAGCTTGAGAAGCTATATCTGCAATGCCAAGATACAGCAACAGTGGCGTGCTGTGCGGCAAACACACATTTAAAATAAATAAAGGACTCAAATACAGTTCTTAATAACACTTTGCCATATCCCCATATTTCTGCTCCATAAAGTTAGGCATTTCAGAGTTGTGTTGTATAAACTTCTAGGGCAGGGGCACCCACCCATCCACCTTTCCTCCAGGCAAAGCTCGTGTTTGTGCCTGTGTGGTGTGTTAGGAGGACACTAGACATCGTAATCTGTTGTTGTTTTTGTTTTCTTTTCATTTAAAGTTTGATTTTTAAATAGTTATTCCTAAATACCCCACATCTTTGCCCCCACTTGTGAATTATCCAATGAAATTACGTTCATTTATGAGCTCTGAAAGTAATCAAATTTGTTTTAAAAATGTTGATTGTCAGCCCCTTTAATGTACACAGCTCATTGAATTAGTCTAAAAGGATCTTCAGGCCTCCAGGAGATTTCAATATCAGTAACGCATCATCTGCAAACAGCATGATTGAGATTTTGCAGCCACCTAAAGTTCAAAGTTTATTAAAAAGTTTGGTGTCTTGCCAAAAAGGCAATCCAAACAATACATTGATATACATTAAAAAATAGAAGAGAACAGCATGCTTCTTAAAACCTCCATTCTTCATAAGTGAATTTTATTACACCAGTAAACATTTACATCTATAATTTGCCGATCATACATACAAAATATTCTAAAAACCACAATCAGGAATTTACCTATAAGACAGTATCCTTATTTGTGTAAAATGCAATTGTTAAACTGCAAAATATGCTAATCTTCAGCATTAAATATTCAAAAACGCAGCAGACCGGAATTTACCTATAGTTTGACAGTATCCCGATTATTTGTGCAAAATGCAATTGTTTAGGTGAAAAATGCAATTATTGCACAACCTAACTTCTAATAGAGAGGGTAAATGCAGCAAGAGACAGTGCGGATAGTAAGTGCAAAGCATTCTATAAACCACAAACGCAATTATCCATAGTATGACAATATTGTGATTATTTGTGCACTCAAAAAAGCAAGATCTAGCTAAAAACTGCAATGGGTAATGCCATGGTGGTCTGTCCAGAACGTACTTCGTATCTTATGATGTCTTATGGTGTGCTAAAATACTATTAAGTAAACTCAATTTGTTTGGCAGGACTCACCATTCATAAAAAATTAGGATCGAATCTACAAATTCCATAAGAGTGCCTCTGTTGCTATGAGCTACTCGGCTCAACTAGCTATTCATCAACTACAGGCAAAAATTTCCATACAGTGAAACGCAATCTCATGTTGTTGCACTCAAATATTACTGACATTAAGTCGCAAAAGCGTCAAACCTGCACACTTCTAAAAACAGAAAGTAGCAGACTTCTTCTTACTTTGTCCAAGCATGTGCACAATAGAATTGTATGCAAAAAAGACAATGGAGCATTTGACAGAGGCGACAGATGCCACTTCAATGGCCGTTTCCTAATGTGACCACTTTTTATATCACACAAGGCGGAATCTGATCACCATGGTCTCTCCATTAGATGTTGCAGGTTATCTCTATTGCCCTCATCATCTAAATCGCCTTTCCTAGAACACTTCTTTATCATGCGTTTTATTATATGTTTCTGCTGTGATACAATACCAAACAAAAGGGACAGGGGGGCAAGTTTAACGAGGTCCAGCATACATGCCCCACAGAGACAATAAGCAAAGAGGGTATGAAGTTCCTCAGGGTCTGAGTAAAAGAATGTGGGAGTGTAGGTGAAGATGACACCCAGGATTGGTCGTCTCACCTGAAATAGAAAACAAGGGGGGAATTCCCTTGTCGGAACTAGGGCTCTCACACACCTAGCAAGCTAGGTGTCATGCTTCATCATATGAGCCTGCCCCTCGTCAGGTCGGCGGTGCAATACCTGACGGGCACCCAGTACGGGGCTCTTTGGCAGGGATCTTTTGTTCCTGCCGTTGGGTGCAGTGGGGGTGAGGGGCCTAGTGTGTGTGTGTAGATGTGCAGTGCGTGGATTAAAACAGGTCAGTTAGTCCTAGTAGTGTTTTATTCTGGGAGGTAAACTGCCTGAGTAAAAACAGGGAGAGTGGCAGTGAGCTAGCTGAAAGATTTCTAGCTATATATGCTCTACTCTCTACTGGTCAACATGTTTCATGCTCTTTGCGTCAGAAGGATCAAGGCATTTCATCAGGACCAAAAATAACGATCTACACGACATAAGTGAAAAACCTACATACCATGTGATCAAGTAGGTGCCCCAAGATGCTGACTAAGGTTGCCTGCAACGGAGTCCGGCTTAACAACAAAAGCTCTGACCTCCCAAGGGCCATACAATAGTGTCAACATGTAAACAAAAGAGAGGACCTAAGGGAATCAGGTCCCCATAACAAATAGTAGAAGGACACAAGTCACATCAACAGAAGCATGGCCATACTTAGGATTCATCCTTAAAAGTCTTGAGGTGCAAAGAACTTGTAAATATACGTTGTATATATGTATTGAGAACTATGTCACCCTGTGTAAAGATATCATGTGTAAGTTACAGTGCCACACATTGTCCTAAATGTTGTCACACACAAATTATTTTGTATTGTCACGGTGCAGTATGTAAATACCCCATGTATATGTGAAAATGTGTATATAAAATCTAAAAGAAAAAAGATAAAGATCAAATTAGGCAAACCCCCGGCACGAGAGTGTTTATTGAAATAGTTGGTTTGAAAAATGAGTACGGGGCATCATACTCTATTGAAAAATTAACACAAGGAAAAAAAGTTCATCACTTGAACCCGAATAGAAAGACTTATGTAGATTCTTATTCGCAAACAAAACTCAAATCCATGGTCTGGGAGGCATACTGCTGTTGATACTTTATTTTGATTCCAGCCTCCACAGTCCTGAACTGAATCACTCCCCAATAGGAGACTCAAAAGATCTTAGGTTGGCACCGCTATACAGCAAGAGCCCAAGTGGTTTGAGGTCATTACTTGCAAGATTGCCTATTGCTAGATCCTTAACTAAACCAACATTTCTAGAAGAGAGTATTGCATAATCGATCAGTATTGACACCCTCCTGTTGTCAAAAGTGACCTGAGCCGGCTGATCGCCTACACATCTGCCGTTAATAATAGTCATGTTCAGGTTGTCTAACAGAGTAACTAATTGTCTACCTATCTCATCCACCCCCTGCTAGCGTGGCAAAACCTGACACGGAATCCCAAAAGCATTTTCTTTCTCCTGTTGAAACTAATCCTTTGAGTTGGGGGAATATTTGCATTAAAATCGCCCATCAATAAGATTGGCACATTAGGGAAGGACAGGGTAACCTTAACCATTGGAACTGCCAGCTCTTTTAGCTGTTTTTCCTGCCTCTATTTCAGGGGGGGGGAGAGAGTATGTATTGATCAGTATTAGATCTGGACCACCATTTATCCCCATTTTATCCTTTTTTTTTTTTCAGTGACAGCCTGAAAACTGACGTTATAAGAAAAAAATAGTAAATTCCTTGAATAAAACGCTTCCAACAATTTTGTATTTTACAGATAACATAACGGGTAAACAAGGCGACCGAATTGTCTCTTGACTGCTTTATTACTAAAAACTCTATAATCGCTCAGCACCACCTCCTCCAATTCACATGTCCCTTGCAGTGCAATAATCGTAACATTTTTATTCTCTATAACAGACGAGAGATTCAAGGTTCCTTTTCAGACCAGCAATATTCCATGACATCAATTAACCTCAATATCATCAGGATCTACAAAATAGGGGTCTTGAAATCACCTTTTTTTCATTAATTGTTCCCACAATCCAGTTCCATTTACTGTGCTGTTCTGTTATTTCTTCACAGCAAAAATTTGCCTCCCCTTCTCTGATTTAACAATAAAGATCCTATCGGAACCAGCAGCCTCATGGCCCCTCAAACCCACTAACGGGGGATCAGGGTTAAACTGATTATATTGTGCCACATATGCTCCTCCTGTGCTTTCTCATAGGTTGCCAACTTGCCCTTAAATTTAGACCGTTGGATAAATGATTCATAAATATCAAAATCTGACCACCGAAGCTCATCCAGTGAATTCAGAACTTCATCTGCTACTATGCTAGTATAGAAATAAACCAATGCAAATGGCCAGGATGCAGCATAGCCCTGGCTTTTGGAAGAACAACCAGGGAGCTGTCTTTAGAGGATATTTTGGCCAGCTGAGGGATTGATTTTAAAAAGAGATAAGATGCAGGATCTGTTTAGGGCACATCAAAAATATATCGGGGCCAGCAAACATATCTACCAATTTAAGGGCTAAATCAACTTCCTCAAATGGGTTAACTACAAAACCCTTACCCCACCTTTGATCAGCATCCGGCCTAAGAGACTCGGCCCCATCAATCATGGGAAATACGGCCTTATAAGGTGTGGGTACTAGTATATCCTGCTGCAACGGCACAGGTTTAAACCCAGGGTCGTCATTCTCCATTACTGATTCAGTTGAAATAATAGCCGATCTTAGGGGAAATGACTCGTAAAGAACCAAAGCCGTACGCTTGACTGTTAATGATTAGGTGGCCAGGACCTCAGGTTGGAGATAGTCATAGAGAATTTGACCCTTCTTATACTTCTCCTGCTTAACCTTTTATTTTCCTTATTCCCTTTCTTTGTTCCTTTCTTTTGCTAGGCTTCTAGGCCTGTTTTACCCTTTTAGATTTTTTAGCTCTCGCCTAGGCAGTGCGCATGCGCTGCTCTAGGAGATGACCTTTAGAAATCGGTCAGCTCCTTTTCAAGCACACTCGTGCTTGTGGTGGCATCCACCTTGCGGGAGCGAGCAGCGGCGCGCCGACCATCTGTTTCCAATTAGCATGGCCGCGCGCGCCGCTCCTCGCTCCCGCAAGCACGAGTGCTTGAAAACAGCTTACCCTCCCCCACCCTACCTCACCTCCCTCTCTCCCCAGTGTTTTCACCCGCTCCCCTGCAGGCTCAGAGACCTTTCCTAGTTTATATCATGTCTTTTGATGATAATTTCGTGTTGGTTGCTTTCGTATTTTTTCTTGTGGTTTCTTAACATATTGCTTAGTTGCATGGATTTATTACCTACATCAAACGGTAAAGATCTACACAGCGCCAAAAGATAAATCACCATATGTCAGCAATGATTTGGGATTGGAGGCTTCAAGAGAGACAGCCAACAATTAGATAAAACTGTCCATTTTGTGGAGCGCTGGCAGCAGAAACAGCACACAAAACGGAAGGTTCACTTTTGCCCAGATGCAAAGTCAAAAAAAAATCAATATGGGGTCTTTGACATGCCATCCGCCATGATGCACCCGGGGAGGAGGTAGGTACCTGTCTCTGTTTGGGTGAGAAAGCTGTCCTTTCAGCGTGCCTTCTCGTACAAGGGACTCCTGACTCGAGCGCACACACACGCACGTACAAGCACACACACTCTCCACCCACGCTCCCTCTGACTGGCTTTTCTCACTTCGTTGTTTGTTAGCCATGCAGTGCGTCACAACAATAACCCCACACTAATGGCCCTGTGATGGCCATCCGGCAGACGGAAGAAGCAGTCACTCTACCCCCGTCAAGTGGCACACTCCAGGAGCGGCATTTAAATACACCCGGCGAGGGAATTAACTGGGTCGGGTCTCACGGGCCTCGAAGGGTCTGAGACCTGATACCTATTTCTGGAAGCTCTTCCCTGCGCCTCATTTGCACTTGGTGGAGTCGAAGGAAGTGATTTTTGTTCTGCCAATGTATACAATATATATGGCAGTGGGCAGTGTAATCTGACGTGCTCGTCACTGCTAATTTCCTCCCCCACACGCACTAACGCGCATTAAACTACAGGGGCTTAATAGTGGAACATGCGTTGGGTGGGCCATGAGGCGTATAAGTGCTGTTTGTCCTGTGTTAGCCAGGAAGAAGGAAGTAAGGCTGTTCTTTTTCTTTAACATTTTGAACCAGCATTCTCCAAAACAGCTGTGATTTTCCAGCAAATGTTGACATGCTCTCCCGTCTTCTACGATAGCGCCCTGCTTTATGTGGAAGTTTTTGATCACTCCGTACATGCTTGCAAATATGGGCCAAAAACTATACTTATGTCGCAATACTAACGTTGCAACCAAAAGGGGCATTTATATTTCTCTAATTGGAATGTTTTTTTAAAAATTAAGTAGCGATTGCAGCACAAAGCAACAGTAGAGACAAATAAAAACGCGATAAATTACCAAGAGGCTGCTCCTGTTTTCTCTGCGCCCTCCCTTGGTTGAGGCTTTGTTTGCTCCCTCCCCCGCACCTAGGCTTTGCCTTCCAGCCTCTCTCAAAAACCAGCTTCCCTGTTGCCGTAAGTGTAAAGAGCGATTGAAAAACAAATTTAATCCAGTCGTGGATCTTCGGCCGTATAAAACTTGCAAACAGGCAGCTGTTAGGAAATTACTACACGGTAGAACAAGGAATGGTTGCGATATTGAACTTAAATGAAGGGATAGTTTGTTTAATCCTTATTGCACATAGCCTCTTCACGTCACCAGTGCCATGTAAAGTAACAGTTGATGTTGTAGCACCCAGGATAATGTGCTGCGTTGCAAAACACTTATAAAGTCCCAAAGGCGAGACCTATTGGCTATGCCAATGCTTGTTTAAAATTGGGAAAACTTTACTACTTTTCCCTGAAACAGGACCAGGGAATGCCACCCCTTTATCAGTAACCTCTAGGACTTAAAGATTTTGTTCTTTAAAAAGGGATTCCAAATGAGAAGTCCACTGACGGATCACAACTATTGGCCTTTATTTGGGGATTAACTCCGGGACCCCCCCCCCCATTTGAACACCTACCTTCATAGAGCTAGGTGCAGGCCTTTTACGGGCGGTTATAATAGCAGATTGTTCAGGCTGGTTTCGAGCTGCTCAGTCCACGCCACTCCACTCGCTCAGTCGTTAAGTCGATCTTCGCTGAGTCTGAGCTGGGCCAGGGCTGGTTCCGTGCCTGGGACTCAAAGCCTTCGGATCTCTGAGCTGCTTCCGGCGTCAATCTCGCTGCTCGCTCTGCTCCACGGTATCTGCCGCGCCCACCAACAGCGTGCTCCCATCTCGATGAGAGTGGGCAGCCATCTAGAAGTGGAGCATGATTGATGCTAGTGCTTACAGAATCCAGGGAAATTAGCAAAGTTGTAAGTGAACAATCTTAATGCACACCCTTTTTGAACGGAAATGGACTTGTGTTTTCCACTGATGGACCCCAATGCTCGTGTACTCAATTTGACATTGTATTATCTTACAGGATACTAAGCAGGCTAGGTGAAATTCTTAGGTTGATTAATGAGCTCCAAAGATGTTTAGGAGCATTATTGTGTGCTGGGAACAGGCAGGGTTCCCACAAGCTCATGTTATGTGAGAATGGACACGAAAGGCTGTAAGCATTTGGAGGGCACTGAGAAGAATACGCGGCTTCCCATTGATTTCCAAAAAGTGGCCCGGCTGCTGACAGCTGTTGAAACGGTAATGGACAATGATTTTTAGGCCACATAGTTTAAAACCACCTTAATGCTGGCCTTTTTTGGGATGTTGAGTGAGCTGGTGGCTCCATCTAGACATTTTCAGGTCGAGGCATGTTTGCAAACAGAAGATATAAAGCTGAGGCAGCGCATGTGGGGATAATGTTGAGGAGCTCAAAGATGGATCAGATAAGGAGAGGAGTGCTGGTGCAGCTGAATTGCTTAATAGAACCAGCCTGCTGCCCGGTATGCCTGCTGAGGAGGTGTCTTGGGATCTGGCCGCCAGGAGGTGGCTCGCTATTCAAAAATGCAGACCGGAGCTACCTGAGCAAATTCCAATTCATGGCTGTGATGCGCAGACCCTAGCCCAGGCTGGAGCGAACTAGAGAACCCGCACAACACTACCATGCAATGGCTAGGTGCACCCTGCATGAAGTGGGATCAGCTCATGCTGTCTGAAAGAAACTCCTGAGTGTTATGTCGCCACCCATTGTCCTGATAGTTCATCTGGGGGGGGCAACAACCTGGCTGGGCTAGGGAGGAAGGACCTGGTGACCAGCATCAAGGGAGGATTAACTGAGGCGGCGAGACTCTTAGGCAGCACAGTCATCACGTGGTCCAGAATGATACCCGGGCAGAGATGGAGGGGTACAGTATATCCAGTGGGACTTTGCATAGATCAAGAAGTAAATAGAACATAGAATAGTAAATAGAATTCTGTAGGGTTAACAGTTGGTAATACATTATGCATGGCCTGATTAAGTTAAGAGGCTTGGAGTATTCTACACGAGGATGGAGTACCCTTGCTAAGCTCGGGTATAGGGGTCTTCTGGGCCAGTCTTACAGCAGCCATGCACCTGGCTGGCTGCTCATGAATGATTTACTGAATAGGTGGTGAGGAGCCGCCTGGGGACATGAGTCCCACATCCAGAGTGATGGTAACATCTATGTGAAGGGCACACTCGGTCCCAGACTGGATGGTGGAGGTATGCGTCTTGCCTTGGAATGCCTCCCGGCAGCACAAGTCAGCTACAGTGGGTACTCGGAGCATGACATTCTCACCCCATGCCAGCAGGACGGACGGACAGAACCAGATGAACTAGGGTGCGAGTTAAGCCTACCACAGGTTAAGGTGGTACCACTCCCTCCCCCCCCCCCCCAACCTAAGAGGCTACAGCACCTAAGACTGCGTTGAGTACAGGATGACCACCTAACCACAAATGAGAACTCGCAGTGATGATCTGTGACATGACGGAGTGTAGACACGGGTGGTTTATAGCTTGAAGTGAGGTGATTTATTCATAACTTGATTGATGACTTTGATGTGATGTATGATTTTATTATGACAATATGTATGGCCTGAGTTAGGATGTGTGATATCTGCAGCCTGGGAGCAGTGCCTTTAAAAGTGTAATTTAAACTGCTGTCTATACTAAAGTTCAGAAAGTGTTGCTTTCATTTAATCGGTTCAGGAATGGACAGAGTTCTAGGGTTAAGCAAATCTACAAACACCATGCAGCGGCTCGTTCTGAGTTTCACTAGTGTTTAGGGGCAACTAACCCAACCATGAATGTCCTGCATTGGCTTCTTCTTCAACAACACTCCCATAAGCAATTGCTCAACACCCCCAAGTAAAATATTAACTTTTGGAAGATATCTACACCGTGGCATATCGCAATTATAGGTCCATCCTACCATTAATTTGAAATACGGTACTTGCTTCTCTGTCACAGACATTGATAACTTCTAAACCATCAACGCTGTATAAAGTTGTTCTTAAACAGAGCTAGAATGTTTACCTTGAAGCACAGTTGGGAAATCGGAAAGAGCGTTATGAACTGCTTATCCGATCCACATAGAACTGTAGGCATTAAAACACCGGCAAGTTCGAATCTTTCCTTAATATTTATGTTCGGACCTGTACTTCAAAGAGGCCCACATGCCAATACAAGTGTTAACCAAAGAAAATGACATGAAAAAAATAACGATTACTTTGGGCCTGCATGCGCAATCTGGGTACTGGTGACTGGAATCACACCTAACGTGGTTGTAATCCTTGCCCCCGCGCTTGATTGAAAGCCATGTTATTCTGGGCCAGTCACTTAATCCCTCTGTGCCTGGGAAAAGGTAGGGCAATTGTGAGTGCAAACTAAAATGTACGATTGATAAATAGCGCTCATTGACTGTCCATCTAGATTTGCACCATATTAAAATTAACCCATCGCTATGCACCCCCTGCCCCCATCCCCCCCACTTTCTCAAGAGTCCTGGTACTTGTGGTTCACCCGTTTTCTGAAGCTGTGACTTGAATTGCTCTGTTCTCCTGGGCTTTTAGATGTGAGGAGGATGTCCCAGCATGCTCGGGAGCAGAGGGCACCCTGGAGAGTTGCATGTGCTGCTCTATGCTGTAAAGAGGATGTACTGCTTCCGCTGAAGGCAGAATACAGCCTGGGGAGCTCTTCTGTTATCAATGAAGGGATCAACGTAAATTTGCAGTGCACATGTGGAGAATATGTACACCTCTGTAGGCTGCGGCTCAGTTAGTGTCTGCAGGTGCAGTGCTAAAAGAAGAGCCCATCTAGTGTCTTTTCCTGTGGAGTGGGGGATGGCGGGTATTTTTAGTCAATTTAGGGCAAAGGCGTAATGTCTTAAATGCCATCCCTTCATAGTCTTCTGTTTTATTACACACTAAACCGCTTCAATTTTCATTTCTTGGAGTAGATTTGGTTCTGCACTCCCACCGACCCACTCTCCTCTCTGGGGAAACTCATGTAATTATAACAATATGCCGATTCCGACATGGAGAGTCCAAGGGAAATTTAAAGACCTGCTAAGGATCATGTCCCCTACTTAAACTACTAATACCAAAAGGGATCCTAGGGTCTGTTTTCAAAATAGAAGAAAGTGGTCAAAAGTACTATTAAACTACTAGTGACTATACCCCACAGTCCTGGCTGGGGAAATTCCCTATCAGGACGAAATCCTCACTCACCAAAGGTGACATGCTTCATCATATGGGATTCTCCTCCCAAAGGAAATACTAATTCCCTTGAGGGCTACAACCCCTCTCTGAGAGGGAGGAGCTCTGGGATGTTTTGATTATAGAATGTCACTAAATGACCATAGGATGAGCAAAAATACTGTGAGTGAAGCGCAGCGCAAAAAAACAGAAGTGAATGTGATGTTAAAACTGGCTAGAGGGTGCACAGAAGCTAATTTTATTCTAAAAGCACCCGCTGTCTGGATTAAAAACAGTGCACCAACGGTATGAATTTAGACCGCGCTAATATGGTGAAAAATAATGGTCGACATGTTTCAGCCCCAACTCGAGCAAGGCTTTCATCAGGACCTGTCAAGATGCTGCTGCTTCAAGTGCTCAAATGAGTCAACGAAAAGGAAAAAGGATACAAAAACCGGATATGTTCTTGGTGAGATTCAGCTTCACCAGATCATCTTGCCCGCAACTGCTGGGCAAGACACTATACCTCAACCTGGCAACCGCTCAGGAAGGAGGCACCGCTCTGTCCGTCGGTACTTCATGTGATGCCTGTGGCTCATATCACATGAAGTACCGACGGACAGAGCGGTGCCTCCTTCCTGAGCGGTTGCCAGGTTGAGGTATAGTGTCTTGCCCAGCAGTTGCGGGCAAGATGATCTGGTGAAGCTGAATCTCACCAAGAACATATCCGGTTTTTGTATCCTTTTTCCTTTTTCGTTGACTCATTTGAGCACTTGAAGCAGCAGCATCTTGACAGGTCCTGATGAAAGCCTTGCTCGAAGTTGGGGCGTTTGGGCTGAAACATGTCGACCATTATTTTTCACCATATTAGCGCGGTCTAAATTCATACCGTTGGTGCACTGTTTTTTAATCCTGACAGCGGGTGCTTTTTAGAATAAAATTAGCTTCTGTGCACCCTCTAGCCAGTTTTAACATCACATTCACTTCTGTTTTTTTGCGCTGCGCCTTCACTCACAGTATTTTTGCTCATCCTATGGTCATTTAGTGACATTCTATAATCAAAACATCCCAGAGCTCCTCCCTCTCAGAGAGGGGGTTGTAGCCCTCAAGGGAATTAGTATTTCCTTTGGGAGGAGAATCCCATATGATGAAGCATGTCACCTTTGGTGAGTGAGGGATTTCGTCCTGATAAGGGAATTTCCCAGCCAGGACTGTGGGGTATAGTCACTAGTAGTTTAATAGTACTTTTTGACCACTTTTCTTTCTATTTTGAAAACAGACCCTAGGATCCCTTTTTGGTATTAGAAACTCATGTAATAGCAGATAAACATTTGAAGAAGGGACTCAATAAATATAACTGAAAACATTGAAATACTTGAGAAGAACTCTGCAAACCTGTCCTACTCATCTCTGCTCTTCAACATGGCCTACTTGGGACAAGATCTCTGCCCAGTTTTTAATGTTTTAATGGGCTCAGTGTAGATCCTCGGATCTTGATGGGGGTGACAGTGCTCTTTGGGCCCCGAGTCCTCTTGCTTTCATAGCGAACACATAATTGTCAGTAGCCTCTAGGTGCTTCTCTGAATTCATTGGTCATAGAAGGTGATGTACAGAGAGGACTTGAAAATGAACAGAAGAGCTGATGAGAAGTTCTTATGTACTGACCAATCAATCCTTGACCACTAGGCTGAGAATGTTAACACATTTCTGAATATTGTGCGAATGGCTATGTGCATGCTGTTTTAAAGATTTACTTGGGATGCAATTTATCTATTTTATCCCTGGAACAAAAAATGTTGGGTAGCAGATTGCGACAATCAATAAGGGTTGAGAACAGTCCACACCCCCCCCCCCCGCGCCCCTGCACCCCATCTATAATTACTGATTCTGACCCCTTAAACAGCAAAAAACGATAGGCGGAAGTCATCGAAACTACCTCAGAATAACGTTCCACTACAAATTTTTAGTATATAATCAAGAGTGCTAAATTCAATACAATATCTTCTTATACATGAGACGGGATACTTTGTATATCTGTTTGTCCTGTAAAATAAAAATCCCCTTTTGGTGCCATGTAGTGAGGAGACAAATTATGGCAGCGTTTCTCATTATATTAGACTTCATATCATAGCCGTGGCGATTATACCAGGGTTTTGTACATGTGTAAGGATTTTCAGCAACTCTTCTAATCTCTTAGTAAACTCTTCTCTTCTGATCTTTTTACACACTGGGAAGGGCTGGACATTTACTCCTGAGAAGGGCAGAAGTAAAACTTTTACGCAGTTGGGGGGGAAAAAGGCATTGTAGGGAAAGTGAAATTGCATAGGATCAGTATATGTTACATGAGCAAATATGACCATGCATGTGAAAATGCAATTCACTACCTTTTTCTAGGAGTACGTTTTCCAGGCCTGCTTCTGTAAATTGTTGTGAAAGTCTTAAATCTGCACGAATACAAGGACATGTATTAAAGGGACAGTTGTATGACTTTTTTGTTTTTAAGGATTGGGCCCTCATTTTGGTCTGGTGTTAAGCAAGATTTTTTCATTTTATTCATCCACTGCTCTGTTGTCATTCACGTTTTTTTTTCTTTCGCCCAATACAACGAGGATCAGCTAACTTCATCCATTGGTTAACTTGGCTGTGAGTGACTGCATTCTGCTCTTATACAAGGAGTGCATCCGCACACAAAGTAGTTCCATTCAGTGCCAGGGACTACTGTGGCAAAGCGTGCTTTTTGAGAACAAAAATTCCTTTTGCTTTTAGCCTATGTTTTTGTTAATTTGGTGAGGGCCAAGCAGCTTCCCCATCAATAACATTTTGCTAAAAACATGTCAAAACAAAACGCACATTGACAAAGCCAAAGAAATAGCACTTAAAATTGCACAACAGTTTCTCAAAACGTTTTTCTTTTAAGTTGCATACGTTTGTGTACGTATTATTTTGAAAGCAATCCTCAATCTTGCTTTCAAGCTTCTGCAAGTATCCACATCTAATTAGGGCACATTCCTGAAGCATTATAAGCAGCTTCAAATTGTTAAACTTTGCAAAAGTGTATACATGTTTATAATGGAAGCACTGTCAATAATGCAAGCTGAGATCGCACCACTTCCTCAGAGCGCTCACCCTAATAATAAAGGCTTTACATTAATGATCCATATATGGAAGTGTGAACAGCATGCACATATGGGTATAAATCTTGCCTTAGATGAGGACATTCAGAGGTCCCTGATGCGTTTCTCAATTTTCAGCCAAAGGGTTTGGGCCCACATGCTCAAAGTACAAAATAAACTTGTTGCCCTTGACCCTAAACCAAATGGCTGGGGCATCTGGCGACAGGAATTCCACATCCCTGCTTATATAAGTGTAACAGCCATGTTCAGCTAAGCAGATGAAGATTAGTAAGTCCTGCCATGTAACTAACTCTACTCGATTTCCATAACCCTCCTGTATTGTAGACTCTGCCTGTGTCTGACAGGCCTTGTGTGACTGGCTTTGGCCTAGTGATACACCCCCTAATGTGTTTTTTGTTGTATGATTTGCACAGCGATTTAGCGCTCTAAAGCAGTTTTGCCATGACTGGAACACTGCCTATCAAAGCAGTAAACGGTGCCCGGGACCTACTTGCATGCCATGTCACTAGCTCTACATCCAGCCACGTGTGCCTGTGATGCTCCTGGCTATGTCCCCATCAGCATGGCCTGCTATGGCTCTGCCTCTAAAATTGCAGGATATATATTTTTTAATTAAAGATTTTATTCCAAAACCCTGCTTTTAACAGTGAGTTATTTTAATAGTACTTTAGATGTACCGAATTGTGTCCTCTGTCAGTAATGTTTGGTTGCATTGAGACAGAAAGGACGTGGAGTGGTCTCATGCGAAACTGAATGTCTTTGAGGAACTTGCATTTTATACTCCTCTTTAACCATTGAAGCTCCCTTCCTGAACTGCTAATGCATTACTCCCATAAATTCACCTGGTTGGTTTTCAGCTGGCACCTTATGACCATTCTGATAAATTGTAGCATTTCCATAGTGCTTTCATACCTCTTGTTGAGGCCGCAAAGCATTTTCCAGATGGTAAAGTATATATGTACTAATTCTCTGGTGTATAGTTTAGAGAATGTGTTAGCTGAATTGTCATTTAGTAGTGTTGAGTTTTGGTGTTGGGCGTGAGGCCCAGAGAGTGTGCTCAAGGCTTGACACGGCACAATTTAAGGATAGATGCTTAAGGTGCATCTACAGATTGGTCAAGGTTGCTGTGAGCCAATTGTGGTCTGATTTTAAGAAGTAGTAGTTTTTTTTGTGGCTCTTATGAATTCTTAGTGGTTGTCGGTGGTAAAACTTTTGCATCTGTGCAAAGACTGATTGGTTCCAATGCCTCTCCTTTCTCTTCGAAGAACACTTTCCTCTTCTACATCCTTGCCTTCTTTGGTCTCTCATACTAACTATGCGGTGATAAGAACACAAATATTCTTCTCCTTTCTTACGAAAAGATTCTTTAAACTAAAATCTGTTTTTCACCCATTGGACACTTCAGTGTTCACCACTCCTTGAAGCGGAACTCCTCCAAGACTGATACAATTTAGACCCCGTCCTAAGAGCCTACGTGACCCTTGATTCCCCTTTCATCCTTCCCGGACACCTTCCCTTATAGGAACCCAGAGTTTAAATCCCTTTCAAGCATGTGACTTTAAAGTCCTTCATTACCTCAACTTCCACAGTGGGCATGTTTTGACTACTGAGTTGTTGGGAAAATTCACCAGCACCTCCCTGTTCAGGCTGGTAAGTCCCTAATCAGTGCAACTGTCATGAGTTGCTTGAATAATAGCTCACTGATGTGAGTCCCTCTAATGTGCATTTTTCCTCTCAACGAAATCCGCTTTGGTATGGACATTCTTTACAATTTGCCTAGATTACCACTCTCTCCACGAGGAAGGATGGCTGTCTCCCAAATATAGGTAGCAGATGCTCAGGCTTTAAGGTGAAAATAATTTTTTAATAACTAGTTTATTTTGCCATTTATCCAGTTCTCCTGTCGGTTTTAGTTGTGAACTAAAGACTAAGTTAACTTTTTCCCAGCAATAATAAACAATCGTAAATAAAAACTACATACATATCAACATACGTAAGAGGGCTCTTGAGTCCGCTCTCTTCTTCTACTGGTCTGTTCAGCTTTCATTAACAACATATTTCTGCCCACTGCAGAATCTGCCACCCACAGCATGGGGCAGTTGGTCAGCCAACTTCAGCCATTGGCTCTCTTGCACTGAGTGGCATTTACCCTGATCATGTGTGAACATCTGCGTAGGTTTTGTACTTTAGACTGCCAATGGCCATCCATGTTTGAGTCTCTCTTCTGGTTATAGTAGTTCAACAAACAATAGTACCTTCACTTTGCACCAACATGAATCATGTTTTCTAATGAGGGGCTTTAAAACAAACAAAAAAAAAAGGCTTTCCATACCTGTTACGAGTACACCTACCTGTTATAATGCACCCATACTGTTCTATTGAAATTTGTATCCGAAGGTTACATTTTTTTTAGATTGAGAATTACATTTTTAGTACACACTTAAGACCTCGATGTTTAGATCGCTATTTTTCTTTTTTCTTTCCTGTTTTTTGTGGCACATGCTTGTAGTGATAAAAAAGATTGCAGTAGATTGCCATGGTTAGTCGTATTAGCTTTGGCAGTCAGGTGTTCTGTTTACCCAGTTTAGTAGTACTCGGTTTACTGGGAAAGATGGAGGCCTTGCTTGGATTTGGAACGTGACCTTCATATCACTGCACCTACCCTTTACACAGTGAGCTATCTTTTTTTTTTAATTTATATTGATAAACTACAAGGACACTGACTTATGACACATATCCATAATGTTTAAAATGTGAATATGACTAAAACCATTTTACTTCCAAACTATACAAGTAAAGGGTTAAATACCTACATTTTAAAAACTTGTGTGGAGCTCTGAACAAATGACTTAAGACATGGATTTTTCCCCCTCTGCATCCATCGTCGTGAGTGCCATCCAGGACTTGGTGATTTAGTTGGTACTCTCACCTTAAGCTCACCTCATTATGTGGCACAAGTCTTTCCTCCTCATACTTTTCAGTCTTAATAAATCTCAAATCTTCTGGCAGCCCGATTTAGCATGTCTTTGAGCTTGTGAAGAATGTAATGAAAAATCTGTACAAGGGGTTCTGGAGGATGAAAAGGTAAGGTTACATAGCTCTGAGGAAACAGAAGAGATGCGCATATGGGACTCTGAAGATTAGGAAGAAAGGGTATGCTGAAGAATTCATGAAAGACGGGTAATATTGCCAGAAATGGGTTCCCAATACTAAGAAAATGGGAAAGCCCGAATACACAGGTATCGGAAGCATAGAAAGACGTATGTAGGAAAGACTGGTATTTTGCCTAGAAGGCGTCCCATTCCTCTAAGGGAATGGAAAGACCGCATAAGCAAAGCTAAATAGGTATACTAAGTTTTGGCATATAGGGCTCAGACGATATACTAAAGGTAGTTACAAAGGGCTTGGAGATCAAATAGAGACACCATATGTAGGGCCCAAATGCATGGTTTACAGTGCTCCGCTGTGATAAAAGGGCATAACATTGAGGGCTCTAGAAGGATGGAAATTCAGGCCTGTAATGGGACAGAAAGGCAACATACAGATGGCACAGAGGAAATAGACCGTGCATGCTTGACTGAAGAACAATGAGAAGAAAAGACTGGGAATACTGTACAATGCTCTAATGATACGGAAATACATGATAACCTGGGCTGTTGTGGGATAGAAAGGCAACATGTATTGGCCTCTGACATTATAGAAAGGTTGAGTATATCTGTCTCTGAGGGTGGAGGTAGATAGGATAGTTGGGGTTCGGAGTTAGGATATGAAGTTCAAATACATAGAGCTTAGAGAGGATAGAAAGGTAGGGCTTACAAGCCTCTGAGGGGATAGAATACCAGCATATAGGGACTCTGAGTGGAAAGAAATTCAGCGCATACAGGTCGATGAAAGGTAGGCTATAAGGGGTTTCGGGGGCAGTATTTCCAGGGCTCAGAGTGGATAGAAATGCAGCATATACAGGCCTCTGTGGGATAGAAAAGCAATGTATTCCAGGCTCTGATGGATAGAAAGTCAGAGTGTACTGTGCTCTGATGGGATTTAAAGGAGGGATGTAAAGGGCTTTGAGGGGACAGAGAGCCAGGGTATACAGGGCTCTAAGGGGATAAAAAGGTAGTATGTACAAGACTGAGGTTATAGAAAGACATCATATAAGGGCTCTGAGTGGGTAGAATGGCAGAGTATGCTTGCTCTATAAAGCCAGTGTATTCAAACCTATGATGTGGTAGGCTGAGTTTACAGGGCTGTAAGAGAATAGAAAGAAAAATATAAAGATCTGAAGGGGTATATAAAGACAGGATCGACAGAGCCCTGATGGAATAGAAAAATATGGGATACATGATTTGAGAAGAAAATCTGTGTAAGCCGAGCTTTAAGGTACTAGAGAGGCAGAAGATCGAGTGCTTTGAGGACACAGACAGGCAAGATATACAAGGGGCTGGGGTGTTAGAAAGGCCAGTGTGTACAGGGATCGGAGAATTGAACGGCAATGTATACAGTGCTGTATGGGAATAGAAAGGCAAGGGTGGAAGTCATTGATATACAGTAAAACGTCTTGTTACACAAAACCCTGAGGATATAAGAGATGCATGTATAGAAGGCTAGGTTTTATGTGGCCAATATCAGGTTCTGAAAGCTAAACTGGTGTTAGGGATTTAAGATTCAAAGGGAGGGTGTATAAGGCTGTCATAGATACAGATAGTATATACATGACAGAGAGGATAGTAGAGCTAGGACATGCATGGATCTGTGAAGGAGCATTAGAGTTTTGGGCTCGGAGACCTGCATATTTATTCATTTTTGCTGTTTTGCATAGCATGAACAAGACCCAAATGGGTCTTGAAGCACTTTACATAAGAATAGTTAATGCTGCATAGAAACAGTTCATATAGGAAATTTTCTAGCGTAAAAGCAGTTGTCACAGTTTATCAGAATTCTCGCAAAACAACTTATCCATATTCAAAACAGTGTTTTTAAAAACCGGTTTACAGCGATGAGGCCTTGCAAAAGAGAATTGCATTACACATCCAGATTGGTTATTACTTGTATATGGGAAGCATGCTCCTCAATATGGCTGCCAAAACTCTTGCAAGGAAGCGCATAAAGTTGAGCAAACTGGGGGGGGAGAGATAAATGTGGGGCACGTCATTGCTAATGAACTAGCAATGGCTTACACTCTATTGCAACTTTACACCACAAAGGGCTCTGGGGAGGCCATCCAGCCCGTGGCTGCTACCCAGACAGCCCTAGGGCCTGCAGCAATGCCATTCTCGATGTGGGTGCTCAAGCATCAAATGCAGACTTCAGGGAGGGATGTATAAATTGGAGGGGCGTAAACATTGATCCATGATCAGTGCTTGGATGGATTCACGGTTTTTAGATGTTGCAAAGACCTATTGGGAACATGCTGAAAGCTTCTCTAGGAGTGCATTCCGCCCGTTGCTTACCATTGGCTTTGTGTTTTGTAACTCACATTTGCTTACTTTCTGTTCGCTGGCCTTGTTTTGGGCTGTCATGCATATCTTTGTCCCTCCCGTGGAGCATAACCTGTTTACCATCTCTCACTGGCTCCTTGTATTCATCCACGAGTTCTTGCTTTCTGGGCTTTTTTTGTTTTTGAGACACTCCACGAGAGTACATGTGTTTTCGGTTGTCTCCCCTGTGTGCTAATTCAGGAAGCAGTAAACCTGTTCTATTTCTTTGAAACGGTTTCCTGCCTCCTGCCTTTCTGTTTGACTAATTCTACTTATCCCTGCTACTGCCAGTTCATCAATCTTGCATGACTGTGAGGAACAATGTTATTTCTACAAGTCTGTTTATTTTGCTTTACTAATAGCATAAATTAAACAATCCTCTTCTCCGTTTCATGCCCATGCTATAGACACGGGGAATGGGGGGTGCTGAAGCACCCCTAAAATACAAATGCTGGAGTTGATTGAGCAATAAACGGGCCTTTTATAGTTGGTGTTTATCTGGTTACATTTGCTGTGCATTGAAAGACGAAGGCCAAATGTTGGGCTCTGTCGTCTGAGGGAGGTTGGTGCTTACTTTTCTTTCTCTACCTGCACAGCGTGAGATTTGTGACAATCTTGCTAGGTACGGGGATGTGAAGGGAAAGGCTGTAGAATGTTTTTTTTTTCCTAGCACGAAATTTTAAATGCTAGTAAATTAATTGTACAAATATTTCAGACTATATCCGAATTGGTAAAGAACAAATGAAGCACTTTTTAATAATTTTTTTTGTAGTTCTGTAGTGTGGCGAAAGCAAATATTTTAAAACGATCAGCATCACCTAGAGTATTGATTTCCTCACATTATTGTTTGTGGGCTGTAAAACTGTCTGTGCAAATATAATGGGAATTTCAATTAAAAATATAGTGTCTGTAATGACAGTTTGCTACCACACAATGCATACGCCGCTCTACTCTACGCCACTTACTTTTAGCCATCTTGACCAGCAGCCACCGCGCTGGTGAACGTCCAAACCCCATCCGCGAAGCCAAAACCTCTCGCATAGGCGAGAGCTAGTGGCTTTGGAAATGCTTGTTATTCGTGGCGTGCTTTTGGAAGCCCGTCTGTTTTCAATGTCAGGCCGTGTGCCTCGAACAGGGAAGTAGCTTCCTCATCACGGTTGTCAGAATAGCCTATACATGCATTAAGCGTGAGGTTGCAGGAATGTGCTTTATCCCCTCCGGAGAAATACTGGGCATTTTAGCATCACCCCTCCCCCCAAGATTCCCTCTGTCAGAATTAAGGCAGACATTCAGTCCTAATAGCCCTTCTGCCCCCGGGTAAGGAATCTGACATGTTAAGTTGTATACTGAGCGTATTTTGAGAGGTGGGCGGGCAGACTTGTAGAGGAAGGAAAAGTGAAAAGCAAGTAGTAATATGGGAAAACTGTTTTTGTTCCGCAGGCTCAATATTATTCTGTTTTTATCTTTTACAGTCTTTTTTTATGCTAAAAGTCCTGTATCACATAATGAAAATGTTTACTGCCAGTACAACCCAGGTGAATAGTTTGTTTTAGTGATGATCCTACATTTAAACAAACGTCTGATATTTAGCACTGTGTGTAGTTTAGTGTTGCACACTGCAGGATCACTTTCCGATTTTTAACCTAATGCTATCGAATTTAAAACAAGACAGACGTCCTTCTGCAGACAGCAGTTCTTTCTGTCTGCAATGTTTAAGACCAAGGTATTTCCCGTTCAGTGAATGGGCGCTGTTTAGTCAGATTAAACTCGGGGCGACCTCTGTTTAGAGAGATGACTTGTCTGTCCGTGTGAGTACAAAACCGTTATGCTAACCCAGAGCTGTATAATGGTACTGCCATTCGTGCGAACATCCAAGGATATCTGGTTTGGTTACCCTCACACCCAGGTCTAGCAGATTGTCACATCTTTGGGTAAGTTTTCTGTTTTTGTAGGCTGATCAGCTGCGTGGGTGCAGTTAATATTTTGTGTATATATTTCTAGTTGTAATGTGGATTTGTGTGAGCCCTACTAATGCTGTTATGTTACATGTCATCAGAAGAACTTGTATGTGCATTGCCCGACTTAATGTATGTATGAGGTAGCAGAACCGATGGTGTCTTGTTTTGGTCCTCCATATCCCGTTAAATTAGTCTAGCTGGGGTGTTAGTGTAGTGTGTTCTATTGTATCTTTGAAGAGCGAAGTGCTATTGTGAGGTCTAATTGTATAACGCCTCGGGACTGTTAGATCTATGTGCAGTCTTCTTTTAGGTTTTGATGATTACTATTATTGTTGATACGGTTTTGAGCTCAGTGAAGTGTATAGGGAATATCTGATGAGTGTTGTATTGGTGTTCGGTGTTGTATCTAATGGTTCTGTTATGTGTGGTCTGTTATCTAGGGGAATTGTTGTGTGCTGAAAGACTTCGATGTGTCGGTCATATCCATATGGCTCTGCACTCCCAACTGCATCTTTTGGAAGCATGCAAAGATGTGTAGATTTAGTATTGTGTCGTGGTGCTGTGAGCTTGTCATACTCAATTAAGTGGAAAATCTGAGCTATGCTGAATGAATGTGCAAGGTAGTGTCTAGAAACATGTAATTTCTACTTATGAGTGTATGTTCTTGCTAGGTGGGCAGGGCTGGTATGAGTGCAGTGATACCCTGTGTGGAGTGCCCAGGTTAAGGGATATGTAGAAATGACATATTGCTACGGAGTTGAGAAAAGCCAGAGGACATCAGGCGGGTGTTAAACCAGCTATACTTGTGGGCATATAAAACCTGCCCCAGGGGATCTAGCGTTTGAGCAGGCAGGAGATTTTGGGCAGGTCAGAGGTGCATAGGGAGTATCAGACTGCACCTAGGAGACTGGCTAGATTGCCAGGATCAGGCCAAAGGTGACATGCACTCTGGGATGGCCTCACTGGGTAAGTGACCTTAGCAGCATTACTTGTGAGGCACAAGCAGGTGGAAAATCGGCTTGCCGGAATATGGGGGTTACAGTGGTTGGGTCATACAGACAGGAAAAGCACATGGCCTCGGAAAATATTGTGATGCGGTGAAGGTTATTTAGTGACACCCCACCTGCTGAGTTTGGCAAAGAGGCTGTGTTTCAGGATGACAACCACACTGATTGAGCAAAGCAAGTGAAAAGGCCATCAAGCTGCAGAAGGTGGATAGTTACTAGACTGCAACATGCCAGCATTACACAACACTTCCTCTTCGGGCCTTTCTTCCATAAATCATTGTTCTCTGGTGAATCAGCTGTACTGATTCAATTGAAGTGAGCCAGTACCACAACTCCCAGTATGCACCAGTACCACTGCTGAAGCAAATTCCCTCTGCTCTTTCCCAGGCTACAGCAGCACTATCATGCAGACCTCAGTTATGCCCGTCCACGACAGATGGACCCTCCTTACCCTTCCCATTTTGAATCTTGATACTACGGTACCACCCTGACCTTTTGTGGGCCACCCGTGCTGCATCCTGTTACCCGAACGTGTGTTCCTGGTGATGAGCTTGATGGATCATATTTTACGTATATTGCAACTATAGTTCGGAGGTGTAAAATGTGTTACAAGCTTGATTGATTAATGCAGATACGCTGGTCTCTGGAGCATTGTGTGTTTTCTCACTGTGTGCTTTGTATGTGACCATGATCACTCCAGGCTTTCCTGCCCTGCATTCCCAGTGTTTGGTAGTACTAGCTCAGCCTCCTCCCCTCAGTCCCCAACAGCTATTGTTCCTGAAATTCAAGTATGACTCAACCCACCGTTTCTAGCAGCCAGGGACATTCAACATATTGTGGGTGATAAAGGTACCCTTTTGGCAGGGTGGTGGGGTCAAAAGCGATTGGGTATGACCGTACGAGAGACCTTCTAGGATCAACTTATATTTAAAGTATTGACAGCGGGATTGAAATGAGAACTAAATTGAAACTTTGACCTTTAAATCTGTGGAAATGTCTTTTATAAAAAACAAAGAGCTGGCGAGCAATGGCATCGGGCTTGGTGTTGAGGATCTTCAAGATATGCAGATGTAAATCAATCCCACTTAGCCAGTTTGGCACTGAGGCAACAAGTCAAACTAAGTACCCCAGGTGCCTTCGTCATTGGAAGGGGGACATCCGAATGCTGGTGTTTCAGTGCTGCACGATCCGGGAGAGGACTGCAAGGACCATGGGGGTTTCAGGATTGGTTCATATGCAGTGGGTAGGTGGTTGGGAGATGGGTTCATTACGATGAATCGCTTCCATTAGAGGTCGCTATCGCTGCTTATAGCAGTGTGCCCCATTCTGGCTATTGGGTTTCGGCTGAGGCATTGGCCTCCTCCCTGTGTAGGGCATCACCTTTAGCTTTCTCCCATAGCCCTTTTGATTGACACCAGGTTAAACTTCAGGGGGGGATACTTACTCTTCATTTCATGGCGATGGCTCTTTTTGCTAGGATCAGTGCAAAGTCAAGGATGCAGGTGGCTGTTCTTACCTTTCCTAGAGCATTTTTAGATACCCAAAGCACTAGCCTCCTAGGAGGGGGGTCAACTCTTGGCAACCCAGTAACAGTCTCCAGCCTTTGTCATCTCTGCCCAATAACAGCCGGAGTTTAAATATCCTTTAAACTAGAGAGCTGGAGGCGAGGTCTGAGCGGGGGCAAGCTGGAAAAAAATCTTATCATAAAGGGTGGCTGGTGAGGGGGGGAGGGGGAGTGTGCCAGGCCAAATTAGCCCCTCTCTAGTCCTATGGGGCCAGAATATAGGAGTAGGATATGAGTATGAAGTAGGGGTGGAGGTTCTCTGGGATATGATCAAGAGAAGGAGGGTCGTTTGGGCTGAACTGGTGGCCCACCCCACCCTCTTCACCCCCACTTGTCAGAGATCGATCAGGTTTAAATACTCTCAGGACGGGGGTTGGGAGGGGGGAATCATGTGGGCTACAGTAAATCTTCCATTCCATCAAGAGGTCTAACTAATGACTGTAATTCACAGGTGTTCATCTGCAGTTTGTGGGGTGATTTGTGGTGGGTAACCTATTTCCTGTAGAAGGAGAGGAGGCGGAGGCATCTCCGTCAGAGTTCTCTGAGGAAGCGCTGGTAGGGACTTGTGGGGAGTCCAAGAAGGTGGCTGCAGCATCTACTAGCACCTCTGCTACTATGAATCTGCTCCTGAGATGGGGTTGCAGAAGATGTTCGGTGCATCCCCAGTCTGTTTCTGAGAGCGGTGTAACCAACCGCGGGCAGCATCTGCTTGAGCGGATGTGCTTTGACTTTAGTCTAATTCCCAGATCTCCACTGTGTCTAGGAAAAAGTAAGCCTTCTGATCCATCAGGACTTTAAGCTTGGCAAGGAAAAGCTTCTTTTTAGCTCCTATTAAGGAGGCCTGCTGACGTTGGAAGGCCAGTGTGTAGTCTGGGAAGACCAGTATTCGCTGATTATTTTTTAGGAGTGGATCGGTCTGTCTTGCCAGTCATAAAATTGCATCTTTGTACATTAATTCAGTATACATTAAAAGGGACTAATACCTTCCGCCGAAGCTATTCTTATAGTGTTGGTAATAGTCAGAATTGTCACATTCATAGGAGTGTGATTGTCAGTGATGTGTTGATATTGTCATCGGCAGAACTGGCATGACAATGGGTAGTGTGAGCTACAGAGCCTCCTCATGAAGGCCCTGGCACTTATATATTTTACAAATTAAGAACTCTCTCTCCATAAGTTCCTGAAGTACTTCTTCCCTTGTTTTTTCGTGACTTTGTGTGGCCCTTAAAGCCTTTAGAGCTTCACCGATGTTTTTGGCGTATGAGGGCAGTCTCTGGCGCTTCGAGTGAGCTAGAGCCTGAGGTTAATGAACTGTCCTCTGTTTCACTGCAGCCGGAGTCTGAGGCTCCTGAATGTGATTCCTCGGTGAGAGAAAAAAAATGATCAGTCCCATCTGATATTATGTCGACGGATAATAACCCGTCCAGGCCTGTGGTATAAGCTGCCCCCCCCCCCGAGGCACCATCGGGTAACATAGATAGGACAATAGGCTGAGAGTCGGTTACCCATCGGGATTCATTCCCAGTGCCTCCCTGCACCATCACTCTTGGGGTACCATCCATGCCAGCCATGCCCCCCAGATCCCTTGTCCCATCTATTGGGGGTGTGCTGGTTGCATAAAGCGCAGGACCGTTGCCTACAGCTTAATGCAGCATCTTACTTTCCTCCAGATCCTCCAAGATGCCCCCGTGCTACCCCCCCTTGCCTTCGCTTGAAACTTGGTTAGATATCTCAGAGCCTGATTTATCCGGAAATTCAGTGGAAATTTGGCTCCCTGTTCCATCCAACAAGGGAAGACTTATTGCTGGCTCCGGGCTGAAGTGGGACTACTTCCATACAAAGATGGTGGGACCTGCGGACCTGGTTCCCGTCCAGGTAGTAAACTCAGGCGGACACCAAGCTGAGGGGGCAGCTAATATGAATTCTGGTTTGAGCTTCATTTTAGAGTCTATTAAAGAGCACCGGGCTGAGACACGGGCGGACGGAAAGAAAGCAAGACAGGCTACAAAGAAACTGGAAGGAGCAGTACTAAAAATAGGGAAAGCCTGTGTTGAGATCGGTGAACGATTGAACACCATGGAAGAGAGAACATCTGTTGTGGAAAATGAACTGTCTGCTGTGAGAGAGCAGACAAAATTTCATGAAGCACAATTAACAGATGCCATGTGGAAACTGGAGGACCTGGAGAACCGCCAGAGAAGAAATAACCTCCGCTTCCTTGGGATCAAGGAAGGCCTGGAAGGGGATGACATTCGCGCTTTCATTTTGGACCTCCTTAAAGAAGGGTTCCCCGAGTTACAGATTGGGATTGGGAGCGCGAAATCCAGAGGGTACACCGGTTTCCATTTACCTGTCACAAAATGTCCAGTAGAGATCTAGATCAACCAAGGGCCATCCTAGTTTTCTCTGGTAATTTTATGCTTAGGCAGGCCATATTTGCGAAAGCCCGCCCTGAGGCAAAAAGGCACTATAAGGAGTCTGCCTTTTTCGCCCGCCCTGATTTCTGCCATATCATGGTGGAGCGCAGATGGCGACTACGGCAATTAATCAAGCCTTATCAAGGTGCTGGATTTGAAGCATTTTTGCAGGCCCCGACTAGGCTGAAAACAATTGTAAGAGGGTCTGTAAAGTTCTTTAATTTCGAAATACAAGCCAGAGAGTATCTGGATCAGGCTTTGACGGAGGAAAGGAGTGTATAAGATCTTTAAAACAGGTTAGCTAAGGGGGTCGGGGCCTGATTTCGTGAGATAGGGGCTTCCCTTACATAGATGAGATATTTTAAAATGGGCCCTCTTCTTTCTATTTGTTTTCCTACAGTATGGAGAAATACTTTTTCTGGCCGGCTCTCGCTGTCTCATGTGTGGTTGACTTAGTCTGTAATAATGGTTAGAAGGGGTGTGTAGGGGGAGCTGAGGGGTGGGTGCTGCAGTGTTTCTTGCGATCTCTATCACTCAGACCTGGTGGGTCTGGCTGCTTTCAAGGGTGGGGTGGGGGGGTAGTGGGAGGGTTGGGTGGAAGGTGGCACGGGGGGTTTGGGTAGGGGGGGCCACATGGCAAAAAGTTGGTATGTAATCTGCAGCAAAAGTTTTCTTTTTTTCCAGAGTTCCGGATAGTATTAATTGTTAAAGAATATTGTGCAAATAAGAATGGAACAGAGAGCTTTTTGGGGCAGCAAAATCCCTGTGTTAACTATGTTAACCATGTTGGGGCATTATGGACGGTCAAGATGATTTATCGGTATAATGGCTAAGCTACGCATCGCCACTATTAATATTTGTGGGCTAAACGACAGTGCTAAAAGAAGAAAGATTCAAGAAGATCTTAAAAATTCTACAAGCAGATTTGTATTGCCTTCAGGAGACCCACATAGCACGGAATGACAGCAATTTGCTTAACTCTTTGGGGCTAACAGTTGTTGCATATACAACTCAAGATGTTAGGAACAAGGGGGTGGCCATTTTAATGAAAGGTATTGCTATTGTGCCTGGGAGAAAGGCAGTGGATAAGAATGGTAGATGGGTAATACTGGAATGTAGAGGAGGTATGGGTTCATTTTCATTATTGTTCAGTGTACGCTCCCGTATTGGATGACCCTGGTCTTTTGAACTTTTTAGCTGTTGAATTACCCACTGGCCTGCACCTTACGTAGTCTGCAGGGATATAAATATTAATTGATCCAGATGAGCTCCAGGGAGTCTCTAGTGAGGGGTGTAAACCACAGTCTTCCAGGGCAATGGAAAATCTCTTAAAGGATATCGGATTGGTGGATGCATGGCCTAGTTTGAAAGCTCAGGAGCCTGGATACACTTATTACTCTGCTCCTCACCGAAAGTTTGCTAGGCTGGATGATTTTTTTAACCTCCCCATCTTTACTTCAGGAGGCACGGTGGAGCTTTTTTCCAGAGTAATGTCAGATCATAATCCTGTCGTCTGGAACTCCCTTCTGTGGGACTGAGAAAGGAATATAAGAGGTGGACTTTTGAGAGGGCACTCCTATCTGATCAAGAATACATTAACTATATGAAGGGCTGGATTAGGGAGTTCTTTAATAACAACAAGGATAGTGCCCCCCCCCCCCCAGGAATGATCTGGGATGCTTTTAAGGCATCAGTAAGAGGAGAAACGCTGCGATGCAGCTTGATCAAACAAAAGAAAGGGGCAGGGCAGATTAAAAGGCTCTATCAAAAACTTGCTCTTCTGGAAACAGTCAATTAGTACAGTGACCAGATGAGGAGATATTTCTCCAGCTCTGAACTCAATAATGGTAATTAAAGCCTGTTTGAATGATTTTAATGCCGAGAAGACGACGGGGAAATACCTTGCCAAGAGACAGGACTGCTACGAATACAGCGAAAGTGTTGGCCGACTATTAGCAGTCAGGGCTAGGCAACAGATGGCGGCAGGGCATATAGAGCAGGTTAGGAATATGCAGGGAAAAATAGTCTCAGACCCTGCGGACATTAGGGAGTTTTATGAGGATTTATATAGGGCATCGCCTATAGGAGGTCCCCAATCGTATGGTGAACTGTTCAAATATACCCCAAATGGGAGGGTCTCTCAGGAGGAGGGTTCCCTACTGGGGTGGGACATTTCTGGGGAGGAGCTCCATCGGGCTCTCCAAGCTCTTCCATTGGGTAAAGCCACGGGAACTGATTGTATACCTCTAGAATTTTATAACATCTTTTTTCGAGAGACCTACCAGGAAATACTTAGAGTATTTAAGGAGGTCAGGGATGGGTCTGCACCACCAGGCTCATGGGGCACTGCCAACATTGTTATTATTTTTTAAAAAGGCAAAGACCCCATCAATCTGGGCTCTTATAGACCTATCACACTTTTAAACAGCGATGCTAAACTATATTCAAAGATTTTCGCCACACGATTGAATAACGTAATGCAGCATCTTGTGTCCGCTTGGCAACATGGTTTTATCCAGGGGAGGGGGACGGTAGACCATGTCAGGCGGGTAATATCACTTTTTGACGCTACAGAGGTCCTCATGAACCCTATGGGGGTTGCCTTCTTGGACGCCGAGAAAGCTTTTGACAGGGTGTCATGAAGCTATTTATGGAAGATTTTGGAAGCCAAAGGCCTAGGGGTCTCTTTTATCCAGGAAGTACAGGTTTTATATGCTAACCCTATAGCGCGATTGCGAATAATGGGGGAAGAATCTGAAACATTTTCAATTGGATGGGGAACAAGGCAGGGGTGCCCGTCCTCTCCCTGTTGTTCGCTTTATATGTAGATCCTCTCCTTGGACGGCCGGAGGCCTCCACCGATATTATCCCTGTTAGCACACAGGGCTGGGATACTAAGCTACTGGCATATGCCGATGATGTGGCTATAATTACCTCCGACCCTGATAGAGCGTTGCACGCAGTGGAAACTATTGCAGAAAATTTCACGACCCAATCTGGTTTTTTAGGTCTCGCCTACGCAGCGCGCCTGCGCTGCATAGGAGGACCTTTAGCCGTCGCTCTGCTCATTTTGGAAGCACACACTCGTGCTTGTGGCGGCATCCACCTTGCGGGAGCGAGCAGGGGCGCGCATGCTAATTGACAACATATGTCTCACGCGCCGCTGCTGCTCGCTCCCGCAAGGCGCATGGCAGCACAAGCATGAGTGCTTGTCCCTCATGCTTGTTTTGATGAACTTTCACGCTCGCGCTTGTTCCCTTGTCTATTCATTCTCCTATCTGTCTTGCCTTCTTCACAATTGTCTTTCATGCTTTCTACTTTTCTGCCTTCACTGCTTGTGTAACTACCGCCCTCTTCTCCAGTCTATTTATTACCTTTACTCACTCTTCCTTTAATATTTTTACATAGCCTGGGCGAAATTTTAAATATGTTGGTGAAATTCCAGAAATTTTCGACTTTTGCGTTACGTGAAAGGTCACTTTCTACTTTTTTTGTAACTTTTTTTGAGCGAGCGGTCAACTTGTTTAAAAAAAATCTCCTGAGATAACAGCAGGGGACTGATTCGCACTGAAAGTATGTTGCTGAGAGAGGTGTTTTCTTAAGTGCGAGGTGTGCATTTGCAAAAATAAAGCCACATAAGGTACCAGCAAACAGCATTTTACTCTAAACTGTCATGGAATTTCACAAACTTTAATTAAAAAAAGCTGCGATTTTGCAGACCCCTGCTTCCACCCATTGTGCTTTCTTTGTTCACATTCTTGTCCTTTCTTTCGTCCCTGCTTCTTTTACCCACGCCCTCTTGAGGCCTTTTTCTGTTCTTGCCGTTGTCAGTGCTCCTCTTTCCCGGTTTCTACTCCTCGATTCCCCCATCTAACCATCTTTCTAGCCTCTCTGCTTGCCCTTTTCTTTCCCGTCTGCCTATCTCACCCCAGCCACTGTTCCTTCTCCCTCTCCCCATAACTAATCTTCTTTCCCTTTACCCAAACTCTCCCCTCCCCTATCTCACCCTCACCCATCTCTATCAGTCACCCCAGGCCTCGGATCAGCAATTCAAATTGGTGGCCTTTGCGATGGCTCTTAACATTATTAGAGCAGATGCCACACGCCCCTTGTCCCCCCCCACACCCCCCCCCCCCCGAGACCGATAATACAAACAAGTATTGATCTGACTACGACCTTCCTTTCCCCCTTTCCAGTATATTGTACTCTTTCCATACGTCCATCCCCCGTTGCTGGAGCAGGGGCGCAGCTACAATTGGTGCAGCAGGTGCAGTGACACCGGGACCCATTGAACCTTGATAAATGTTGCATTTTACTACCACATCAGCAAAGGGAGCAATCATGTTCCTTGCATGCACCAGGGCCAATGGCATCCTTCTACACCACTGCTTCGGAGAGAGCGATTTTACTCTTGGAGTCTCTTCCGAGTCTTTCTCCTTGATATCATTGTCCTCCTCGGCGGTCTCTCCATCTCTGGATTGCATGATCTCTTTTTAACCCTCTCGGTTTTTCACTTAACAGTATTCATTGCTATTCTGAGCGAGGCTGGTGTTATTACTCTACTGAGTGGTCTCACGGCTAGACTGCCGACTTTGGAGCCGGAAAACCAAGGTTCGAGCCTCAGGGCAAATCACTTAATGTCCCGTGCCTACCAAAACAAGCATTGGCATAGCCAATACGTCTCGCCTTTGGGACCTTATAAGTGTTTAGCCATGCAACCCTTGATGTTGTTGCACCAAGGATATTGTGCTGGATAACTAAACACTTATAAGGTCCCAAAGGCGAGACCTATTGGCTATGCCAATGCTTGTCATTGAATAAGGCAAAAACACAGATCCTGATAAATTGATTCACCACTGCCTCTGACCGTAGGATTGTGGAGGAAGCAGTTTATCTAGGTATACATATTACGGCAAAGGTGGAGGGTATCGTAGATTTAAACCTGACCCCTATTATGGGGAAAATTAAGAATGACCTTAGGCGATGGGACAATTTTAAAGTTGTCAATAATGGGGAGGTGCAATTTAATTAAAATGATGATCCTGTCGAAATTACTGTATATCTTCCGTACGATTTCCCCCCCCCCCCCCCCCCTGGAAATACATAATGATTGGTTCAGGCAAATCGAGAGGGAGGTGGCTAGGTTTATTTGGTCTTATGGCAGGACTAGGAGGGCCAATGCATTTTTGTCCCTTCCTAAGGATAGAGGAGGATGGGGGGCTTCCTCATTTCAAGCTCTATCTCGCCGCAGTCCTGCAATATTATGGGCCTCTCTTTGGTATCAAGCCAAAGGAAGGAGATGACCCCAGCTATGTCCTGTCAATTTTTGAGATTCTGATTGGAGCACGGGCCAATGGCTGCCTCTTGAAATTTTATGAACCAAGCTATTTAAAAAAAGCATGTTTTAAGATCTTAATTGCTGCCTTTCGTAACTGGGCAGGCACACGGAAAAAACTTGGGGTGGGCAGGTTCATTAGATATACCCCCTTGATTGGGAACGATCGGCTTCCTAGAATTGTACAGGATGAGTGTCTGGCAAGGTGGGGAAAATGGGGCTTTTATAGGATAGCAGACCTCTTGGCTGGGGACCATATAGCATCTTTTGAAGTAGTTGGGGAAAGATTTAATATTGGCCCCCGGGACTTCAAGTTTTTACAGTTGAGGGACTTCCTACTCAAAAAAAGCTGGTGGCGCTGCGGGTTTCGCGCAGGTACCTCTAATAGAATTGATAATAAGGGCTTCTGGTTCTTCGATCTCACAACTATATAGATGCTTGTTGGATGGGGTCCCGTATGATCTGGACAAGTATAGGTTGAGATGGCAGGATAGTTTAGGGGTCCCGGATTCTTGTTTTATGAAATCATTAGAAATAGGAGATTCTGTACTGTGTTCTGCCAACCTGCGGTCACAGCATTTCAAAACTCTTTTCGATTTTATATGTAACGCCTGCAAAAATTGTAAAGTGGGGAGGAGTGGATGGGACCCAATGTTTCAGGTGTAAGATACATGGTGCAGATCTGGTCCATATTTTCTTTACATGCCCTAGTATAGAACCGGTCGGACGAGAAATATCTTGTTTCCTCAGCATGTACTGAAAGAGGATGTCACTTTGTCTCCTCAGCTTATGTTACTTGGTGTTATAGAACAAGATGGGGAAACCGGAGAGGAGCTTATTATTATAGCGATGTCCGTCCTCCGACTTTGCGTAGCCTCAGCCTGGCTTGATCCCTTACCCCCGACCTTCCAGCAGTGGAAAGGTCGATTCTTGCACATATATAATTTAGAAAGAGCACTTTATGAGCGGAGAGGCAGAAAGGGAAGGATTAAAGGGAAAAGGATTTGGTGATCATTAACTGCTTGGGCTACTTTACTCACCCATTAAAGGAACACTGAGGTTTTGTCTAATTACGACTTTGTGTATATTATGAATTTTTTTGATATACCTGTCATTTTATGTTGTGTTTTATGCCTATTAGTAATTTGCTGCTGTTTTTCTAGAAGGATTGGTTTTTATGATTAATATAATTCAAATGAATTCAGTTCTCTGTCTATAGCCAGTATAACTTTACAACCTTTTTAACAATGAGTAAGCTATATGAACCGTGGATTTCGGAATGTACTTTTATGCATTTGACTATTTGCTGCATTTGTACTGTTTCTGGAAAAATATAAAAAAAAAAAAAAAAGTTCCTGAAGTACTACAGTCTGGACAGCCAGGTATGCCGAGAGGGGCATTCCTCCCGCTTGGTCCTACAGAACTTTTAGGTTTCAGACAATTCAGAGATCCACCTCCACCTGTTCAAAAGGTGACAAGTCTGCGGGTAGATGTTTCTATTACAAGAACAAGTTACTTACCTTCAGTAGCACCTTTTTTGGTACAGACTGCATCTAATCGCATATTTCTCGCTGATCTCCCTGGTCTCTGAAATGGGCTCTGTCCATTAAAAAGATCCCAAGTCTAGGAATCTGTGCACTGGTCGAAGCAAATTACCTGCTGTGTCTCTGTGTCGGGACCCAGACAGCCTCAAAAGCAACTGACTTCTGCGTGATTGATGAGTTGCACCTATATTGATTCCACACATTTCCAGAGAAGAAATGCGTCAATGCGGAGCCACATCTGTGCACCTGGCGGCGCACAAATGGTCTACTGCCTAGGGAAATATTCAAAAGGTTGGACAGAACCTATTCCAGAAAGAGTTACCAAAGGTAAGTAACTTGTTTGTCTTGGGCTGATGCACAGCCCTCCTGTGTGTAGATTTTGCTGCAGCAGAACAAACTGACCTATGGAAGGGAATAAAAGGGTATTGGATGGAAAGGCGTCATATAGCATTTTATTAACCCCTTGGGTTATTTTATTATTAAGGAGTTTTGTACAGCGCGCAGCTACCCCCAACGGGGGTGTCCCGGCGCTGAGGCAGTCGTCTGATGACGGGTGCAAAAAGGACTAGATGTTGGTGAAGAACCAGGTTTTCAGGGCACGCCGAAAATTGAGTTCTGTCTCCGATAAGCGGATGGAGAGTGGCAGGGCATTCCAAAGTTTAGAGGTTCTAACCGCGAAGGCTCTGCCACCAGTCCTGGCCTTACGAAAGCGGGGAATGACAAGGAGACACTGATGGTTGGATCTCGGGGTCCGGTCATGGCAGTGCTGGAGTCTGGCTCTCGGGTCCAACGGGCCTAGTCCCCGAAATGCTCTAAATGCCAGGGTAAGGGCCTTGAATTCAATGCGCTTGATCACAGGTAACCAGTGGAGGTTTCTCAGGTGGGGGGTAATCGAGTGGCGGAAAGGTATCTTACAGATCAATCTGGCAGCAGCATTTTGTATTATCTGCAAACGCCGATTCAGATAGGCGGGGAGACCCAGATAGATTGTTGGCGTAGTCCAGGTGGGATGTGATTAGGGCATGGGGTTATCTATGTCTAATGTTCCATTTTATTGTTTCTAGTTTTGGCCTGACTGCTTGCCCAATTTAATGCCATGGGAATGAAGAGAGGGCCCCAGTGGCACTGAGCGAACAAAGTAGGGTGACACAACCTAAGCAGCAAAAGAGTTTGCTATCTCCTCGTTCTGTTATTGGAGTAACGGTGCACTGGATGTAACTGTCAGTGAATCTAGCAGGCCATTAACTGCGTTGATGCTTTTAATTATTTTTTTTCTCCCAAAACGTGTTTTGATTCACTTAATCTGGCACGGTGTTGCAGGAAGTCTCTGGCCAGCAGTTCATGCTGATCTTACCTTTATTCCTCTACTGCTTGCCATTGTTTGTTCCGCTCCCATTCTACAGGATCCATATCCTTCTGATCCCAGCATCACAGAAAACTTTTCCCATGAAAATCAAAAACTGCTCCCTGAAGCCTTCCAATGGTTAATTCTTCTGTAGTTGGTTTATTGCTTGTATTTGGGGTACAATTTTCTCCCCATCAAGCTGCTACCTTCATATCTGGAGCTTATCCTGGAAAACCCAAACCGAGACAAACTATATCTAGTTTGTCTGTTACTGAATGGACAGAATTTTCATTTATCATTTATAGAATAACACAAGCAGGAAAGCCACTCACAATTGTGTTATTTGACGAAATAACAAAGCATGACTGGTTCTCATTTTTTGCAAAATCAGCAAAGCTATGACTGTACATGTGCACAATATTGTAGAGTCTTAAAAACAAAGGAAAAGCCCAGCACACTTTTATGTAATCTGCATCAAAACATTCCTATTAAAGCTATGACAGATTTCAGAAGAACGCAACCCCATTGCCCCAACTGGCTGTGGTGTTTTTCTTCTGCGACGGAAGGCTAATTGCTTTTTGCTGGAGCTGATTGATGGTTTTTCCAAGTGCTGCTCTTCTGTGCTTCTTTTCCGGAAATTATAAACCTATTCACAATCCTTTCTCCTCCCTTTTTACCCCACAGGAAAGCTGGTTTTACTTCATTTTGCAGAGGACATCCCTACCACCTCATCATCCTCCCCACGACCAATAACCCTCACTCTGGACACTGAACAAGACATTTGCGAGAGATGGCAGGCCTGATAGACAACAGGGATGTGACATGCAATATAGATAAAGTGGTGCCCTATTGCCAGGTTTGTGGCGCTCTAAATGAAAGGACCTCTACCATGACAGTGATATGTTTGTTTCTGATCTATTGTGGACATGTTACATATGTCTTTTGGAACAGAATAGCATAGTATTGCGTACATCACTTCAGATGTAACATGGCAGATATAGAGAAGTCTGCATTTCATTGGAAATGGCTCGAAAGGCAATGTATAAAACCAATCTTTCTGTCTAGGTGCCATAAGTGCAAACTTTGCGAAAATGTATCCAATTTGCCATGCCAATCAAATATTGTGCACTGCTTCAAAATACCTTTTTGCTGTTGTGCTTGTACCCCTCGATTCGTTAAGGCCAGGGTCCTGCTTATTGTTGGCCAGAGATCCTGTTGGGAAATGTGCACTCTATATCCTAAAATGAGCTTTGTTGGCTATACCACAAGGTCCAGCCAGATCAGAGAGAGCAGCCAGTTAGGCAATTTAAATTGATGTATTGATCTCTGAAGGCCTAGATCAGGCAATTCTAGACTTGTTGAGTGCCAGCACCAGGCCTTCTGCATCCTATGAATTGATCTTCCCTGAAATTTAAGGTCCGTCCTTCAGGAAGCCTTGGTATGCAAGAAACAAAAAGCACCTTCCCCACGCCCTCTCCGACAATAAGTCAAAGGGTAAATGTATCTATTAGAGGTAAGATGTTCAACAGCTCACACTACACATTATAGAGCAGGAGTCGGAAGCAGCCTTTCAGTACCTTGAGTATCTCTTGTCCATCCATCCTAGCATCTCATGATTTCTGTCTGTAATGCCCACTTTCTCCTTGTTACCCCTCACCCGCGCTGACGTCTACTAATTTCACTTTTCGATCCTCAAAGGGCTTCTCCTGCTCCCCACCACTCCCCTTAGCACCAGTGCTCCCTCCCTGCTTTCTGGCTGGACACTGAAGGTTGTCTACCCACATCCTACTATCGTCATTTGGGGTGATGTTGGCATTTTGAGAGACCATTGCTCCATTGTCGAGTTGCCTTCCTCATTTCATCTAAGTTGTCCGCTCTTTTCTCTCTAAATGACTAACGTAATAAATTAGATATATGACCTTTAAAGATCTTTTCATGTTTCTTTGAGTCTGTACTGGACTGCTACGTCTTCAACATATACTCCTTACCTTTTGCCAAACCAGATCTGGTACATTCAAAGCTATCAATTCCCTAGGCTAACAAATCCATTAAAAAATCTCACATTGGTGGTAGCTCTCTCAGTCCTCAAGGAGATCTCTGGAGAGCCTTAAACCTGGCTGTTACCATGAGACACTTGTATGATACAGAATGGTACTATAAAAGATGGAAAGTATCCACATCAGTCCTCTCACTTTCTGCAACACCTCATGCTAATAGGCAGCTACCAGTTCACTACTTTTTAGTGATTAAGAATTGTTGACTCAAGTGTTTCTATTCATCCCAAGTGTTTTTTGCATTTGATTCTTTGCAATTCTTAGGGATATACCCAGATGTTAGTCCCAAACTCGCTATGCTTCCGTCTCCAATACAGTAATTCATTTTGCTTGATGTAGAACAAGACCAGTTTACTCTAGAAGCCATCTAAAAGCTTTGGAATCTGAGTAGCCAGTGCAAATGTTTATTTCTTCTTTTCTTCTAACATGTTAAAGGCACTATCCATCTGGATCACATGTATGGTTAAGAGGTAGGACTGCGTTTCTGTAAACATGCTATAATCCAAGACTTATTTTATCGGACTTCTCCTCTGCAGAAAAACCTTGGGGATTTAGTAGACCAAAAGGTTGTTTTCCTCTCTACGCATTAATGAACCAACCTGTTTCTAGAATGTAGAGTAAAATATTACGCATGCAGTTGAATGAAATATTGAGTTTGTAGACGTTCACCCTCACTAGTCTTGGTAGAAAATGGTTTTCTTGTGAACTTCAGATGGTCATTCTTTGATAATTCCGATGTAAAAGCAGATGTAATTGGGTGAAAACATTATTAGTTGCCTGTACTTTGAAGCGTCTTCATTGTTGCCTCCTTGTAGAACACTGATTGTTACATTAAGATGGCCAATGTGTTATGGCTTATGTTCATGTTTCAGGTACTCTCCAGCTGCTACTAACCGATGCAAGCCGCCAACCCAGTATCAACTGATCTTTTCTTTATTAACGGTTGTAACAGTGTTGCTAAGCATGATCTGTTTTTTGTTGAAGTTCTTTGTGTGGGACTTAAAAATTCCGCATCCCTGCTCCCCAGTTATGTAAAATGTTGTCACTGACCTTCAGGTCGTGTTGTCGAGGACAACAAGTCTCCATATTTATTTTGTCCAGTGGACATGTAGGCCCAGCCCTTTTTTGCATCACAAACACTAAGGCTGCCAGTTTTCAGTCTCTCAGAATGGTTGTGGGAAAGAGGTTAGTCTGTCTCTAAAGCAAGATTTGTAACCATATGTATACTAAAATTGAACGAATGAATCATTAATGCCAAACCTTTATCATTAGGGTGACCCCTGAAAGTCGAAGCAATGAGCTGTACCTTCCGCCTACTTTACTGAGAGGGGTTCTTATGCTCCCTGATGATATGCAAATACATGTTGAAGCATGAATGCAAGATTGGTTGTTCTTTGCTTTCAAAATGAAAAAATGTACACCAAAAATGTGCAACTTGAAAAATTCTTGTGCTTGGCTTTTGTGCAACTGGTAATATAATTTCTCTGAGACGGCATTTAATAAAACATGTTTGCATGCCAGAATTTTCAAAAAAGAATAATGAAAAAACAGAATAAATCTATTATGGGCAACTCGAAAATAAATTGGGGCTCTATTCTTAAAGTCACATAAGTGCACACACGTTTATAACCTTGCATATGTGGTGAATTAAAACTATAAATAATTCACAAAATGTACAGGAGTAGATCTGGAAACCATACTTCTTGCACACTTTTGTAAATTCCGTTTTCGCTTGAGAAAATATGCATATGCACTGCTCCTGTGTGAATCTGCTGATCGGTTGCAAATTCACTTGTTAAGTTTTTCCTCCACGAAAAAATATTTCTTCCTATGGAGAAACTCTTTTTCTGTACCCAACCCTTTCCCCCCACCCTAGAAAAGTCCTACGTCTTCCCTTGTTTGACCTTTTCCCACATGAGAACAGATTGGAGAGGAGTTGGTGAGTACCCTGAAATATGTAATTGTGCACAAATACGTAGGGCATTCCAGCCCTGGAACTACTAATTCCCATCTACTTCAAGCCTCTGGGATTTGAAAGGTGGCAAAATTTGATCCTTACTCAAATCCAAACTCCGATCTAATAAGGGTCCTGCAATACCATAGAGGCTGTTATATCTCTGGCAAAACTGCCATTTTTATTTATTATTATTATTTAATAAAGGACGAGTAGATTTCTATAGACTTCCAGCCCTTGGACAAGTAGATGTTTTACAAAATTCCACTCGCCTGGGACAAAATTATATTTTTCAGTCTTTGATGGAGTGTTGTTGAAAAGCCTTTTGTACTTTTTGGAAAATATTAGAGACGTAAGGAGAACCCCCTACAGCATCAGTGGGGGTGTCTTTTGTGAATTTGTTGCATTTGATGTTTGTGACCTTGCTCTGTGTGGACCGTAGAACATTAACCATCGTTTTGACAACACCTAGGCATGCTAGAGGACCTGAGACGTGGGAATCTGATCTGAATTTGATCCCCCTCACACACATCCAGCAGAGCATTGCCTTGTTTCAAGCAAGCTTTCGTCTGTTGGTGTGTGCTTGGCCTCATCGGTGGGATGCATGTTCAATAGATATGTAGCAAACCAGCAATCGTTTGTTGTTAGTGAGTGTTCCAATGCCAGTGTTTTTTTTTTTTTTTTTTATACAAGTTATTTACTGTAGATGGCAAATTCTTCACTTGGTATCTGAAGACTGAGCACATTGTCTGTGCCTAATTCTGAACTATTAAGTATAATGGGGTTGCCCTGTGTCCCTCAGAACCTGGGTATATAATTATAAACTAGAAGTGGTTCTGTCTGGTGTACCTGACAAACACTTGTAGTTTATAATTCGGAACTACAGCAAATCCAGAAATAGTGATGCTGCGGACAAAGCTTAGTTATTTAATTCTGTTAAATAAATTTGAATGCATTGTTTCCTATCTTTCAGTTTTTTCCATGGTTCACTTTTTGCTTCCATTTATTTGCTCTCTTCGTGCAAGAACTCGTATTGCTTCTGTGACTCAGTCTTTTGCTTGTGTATTCTAATGTCGGTATTCTGTTAACACAAAGGATCTACTGTTTCCATAGTTCATTGAAAACCATTTTCCCCATCTTCTGCCATCTCCAGCCATCTCCAAAACACATCTAACTTTTGAGCCTTATTCCGGTTTTGTCCCTGTGCCTTTAGAAATTTGAGAGCAGTTTTTTAACTGTTTTCTTCCACGGCTCATCCAAACAGATTGTTTTGAGAGGATCATGAAAGTGTGCATGATGAATAAAACGAGCCCATGGTCCTGTGGGTGATATGAAGGGGCTTTGACCAACATCGCAACTCTGTTGTTCTTGAGACACTCCAGTCATAGCCCTGGTGTTTTACCTCAGCATTGGTCTTAAGCAGATGATCCCTAGTAATCACCTATAAGCCAAAAATCTAAACTAGTTCTCTGTACTGTGAATCAGAGAATTTGAGCTGATCAACAAAAGTCATATCCTGTAATTAGTGCATTACATACAGGGTTTTGAACCTGGGGTTCATGTATGTGGCGGACAGGTGATGGAGCGCCCATGACAGGCTCTGATAATCAGTTTTGTGGCCATCTAGGCAGAGCAGGGCGGTGTTTTCCCACAACTTTTTTTAAACCAATAAAAATGGCACCTTTTCACCTTACCACCATGGAGAATATTCAAGTTTTGTTTAATACTTTTATCACGTTTTAAAATATGGATTAAAAAAAAAAAAATATATATATATATATATATATATATATATATATATATATATATATATAATTTAGGTTTTATTGGTAGCACCTTGTAAAACAATGGCGGTGGCAAGGAATTTGTTAGATTTTTTAAAAACTTTTTTAAGTATATTTTTTATATAAAAAGTAAATGATGGGATTAGTGAGAACGGAATATATAAAAGAATTTAAATTATTTTGGATCTGAATAATAGATATTGATTTAGATTGTAGAGTTTCAGTGAAATATGTATAGTTGGTGAGTCTGAAATAATACTTCTACTTTGAGAAATATAGATGAACCTTTGCCCCCCATTTTTAGGTCGAGCCTCGAGTAGCGCGCAAGCGCTGCTTAGAGGCGAAGACTTAATGTAAGCGAGTTTTCAAAGCAGTCCAAGAAACGCTCGTGCGTCGTGGCTGGCCTTTTTGAGATGGGTACGCGCGGCAAACGTGTTTCCAATTATCGTGCCCAGACGCGGGCGCGATAAGTGGAAACACATGTCTGCCGCGCGTACTCATCCAAAGGCCAGCCACGACGCACGAGCGTTTCTTGGGACTGCTTTGCAGGCTGCCGCGCTCGCTCGCCCCCGCTCCATGTCCCCCGATGCGCCCCGTAGTTTTCGGCTTCGCTCACCTTCTGCGGCTCACCGCTCGCGGCCCCGCTCCCCACATGATTTCCGTCGCTCGCCGCCTCGTTCCCATGTCTCCCCACATGATTTCCGTCGCTCGTTGCTTTTTTTCACAGGTGAGTGATCTAGAGTTATTTGACCTCGAACACTGCAACCCCAGTACTTTCTTGGCAATGATTTATTCAAATCTCCTAGGTTCCATTACGATGGGTTGGGTAATACGGTGGTGGTTGCCTGAAATTGCACATTCAGCTAGTTGTTTCCATGAGCATGTTTTTTTTTGCTTGTTTTTGGAAATTGCTGCCAGGGGAGACGAGGCACTCGAACTGTTCTGTGCTGTTTTTGTTTGATAAAATCATTCCTTCCTGTAAACGCTCTGGTCTCTAGGAGCAGAGGGCTCTGTGAGACCGTTCTAGAGCCTTCGGCGAGAGAAGCCCTCTAAAACCCTCTAAAATATTTGTTTTCTGGGTGACTGATCAGTTGTCAGACGTGAACCTGTAGGCTCTGTGTAACAGGAAGATTAGCTCTATTGATGCCTGAGCCTGTGAGATCTGTGTAACCCGAGAGACGGCTATAATGACGGAGCCTGTGAAATCTATGTAACTTGAGAGATAGCACCGATGGCTGAGGCGGCAGCCTGTGATATCTATGTAACCTGAAAGACAGCACTAGTGACTAAGCCCTGAGCCTGTGAGGTCTGTGTAATATGAGAGACCGGACTAGTGAGCCCTGAGCTTGTGATGTCTGTGTAACCTGAGAGAGAGCACTGGTGGCTGAGGTGGGAGTCTGTGACATCTGTGTACCCTGAGATACAGCACTAGTGACTGAACAGGGAGCCTGTGAGATCTGTGTAACCTGAGATACAGCACTAGTGACTGAACACTGAGCCTGTGAGATCTGTGTAACCTGAGCTACAGCACTAGAGACTGAACACTGAGCCTGTGATATCTGTGTAACCTGAGAGATAGCACTGGTGGCTGAGGTGGGAGCCTGTGAGATCTGTGTAAGCCAAGAGACAGGACTAGTAACTGCACCCTGAGCCTGTGAGGTCTATGTAACTTGAGAGACAGCACTGATGGATGAGGCGGGAGTTTATGAGATCTATGTAAACTGAGATACAACGCTAGTGACTGAGCCCTGAGCCTGGGAGATCTGTGTAAACTGTAAGATGCTCTACTGGCTGTTGCTGTCATCTGTAACATGTATGTAACCTGGGAGGCATCTCTGCTGGCTAACGCCTCAACCTGTAAGAAATGTATAAATCTAAAGACAGCTCTGCTTGTATAAACTTGCATGGTAGGTTCAGAGTAAGCTTTCGGCTATCTCTGCCGGTGAAGGCCTGGACCTGTATAACCGTGTCATCGGAGTAAGCTTTGTTGGCATTGGCCTGATCTGGGGCCACTGGAATTATGCAATTCTGTGGCTGTGGCTTTTTTTTTGCATAATTATGGATTTGCCACATAATCCAGATCTGCAGATTTTAACCCAAAAATTTTCTCTAGCTCAAACCGATCAAAAGTTACTAAAAATGTTGCAGCATGTTTTCGCACACAGTGGAAAGCCCTTAGTGAAGGTTAACTGGTCATCTTACAGGTCCCTATTTCTGTATTTTTCTGTTAAACTGGTACTAATGAGGAGAAATCTTTCCCAGACAGTATTACCATTCCGTATAATACATGCGGCCCTGGCCTGGGCCTGGGCCTGGGCCTATTCTATCTTTGTAACTGAGGGCTAACTCGAATCACTGAGCCCTGAGTCGCTATGATTTGTGTACAGGGTGAGCTTACTGCTAGGATACACCTGAGTTGTAATACGTGGTTAATCTGTGGGTAGTTCTATTGTCTGAGATTTAAGCCTGTATGATCGGTGTAATCTAGGGGTTGCTCCACTGCCTGAGGTCTGAGGCTGTGCATTCTTTGGGACCTGCGGGATAGCTCCACTGTATAAGGACTAAGCGGTCTGTCGTGTCTGTGCCTACAGAGAACAAGCGAAACCCATGAATATTTAGGGACCAGGGGTGCATAGTGCTTTAAAGGAACAGAGGTCCCTAAAGAGAACTTATCTAGGCGTTTAACTGGGAAAACAATTATGACCAGACATGCGGTCAATTTGAAAAAATACAATCACATTTATTAGACAATTTAGTCAAATCGGTGGGAGAAAACACAAATGACACAAAATTAAATGAGCAGAACAAAAACTGAAAAACTCAGGCAATAGTGTGTGACATAAGTCAAAACATTTAATTTATTTAATTAAATTTAAAGCAACACTTCTGCCCCTATGTGCCTTACTCTGTACATTATAATATGGGTCAGTGTGCGAGAGTCGACGTTTCGATCCTTACAAAATAACAGGATCGTCATCTGTGTCTGTGCCCTCAGATTTAAAACAGTGGGTTCTAACCTGTTGCCTGCTTCAGATTACCTTGGACAGGTTGTCAAATAGCCTCCTGAGACTGTGTGCGTCCCCATCAAAGGGTGCATTACACACCTGATTGGATGTCCTTGGATCACCACAGTGCTTAGAGACGCTGCAACTCGTCTGGAGCTAGGCCCTTCACATCAGCACTGCTTCCCTACTCTCGTCAGTGAAAATGTATTGGGGTACCAACATTATGTGTATTTGTAGGTCGAGCTTATCACTCAGGAGGATATCCTGCACCTGAAGAAGGACGGTGCGATCCTGGCTGGGACCTATTGTAAGAACCAGGTTTTCAGCCTTTTTTTGCGGGATTCAGGGACTGAGCTGGTGGCTCTAATGTGCCGGGGAAGGTCGTTCCAGGCTTTGGTAGCCAGGTGGAAGAATCCATTCTCGCCGGCTTTGGCTCTTCGGATTCGGGGTACATGGGCGAGCAAGAGGTTGGCAAAGTGGAGGTTGCTGCTAGGGGAGAGGATGTGGTCTTATGTCTAGAGCGGTCGACCTCGGTGCTGGGGAACTGGGTTCGAGTCTCGGCAAGGATGCTCAACATCATTTATTCTGGGCAAATCACTTAATCTCCCCGTGCCTAACAAAAAACAAGCATTGGCATAGCCAATAGGTATCGCCTTTGGGACCTTATAAGTTTTTAGCCATGCAACAGTTGATGTTATTGCACCAAGGATATTGTGCTGCATAACTAAATACTTATAAGGTCCCAAAAGCGAGACCTATTGGCTATCCCAATGCTTGTTCCTTTTTCTGTTTGCACATCAGGGGAATAATTATAATTTTTTTGCGGTAATTGAAAAACTTCCTACCTATTGTAACGGAAAGTTTCAATTCTATTAAGAACACGGAGGCGAGGATTAGGCTTTACTTTCTCCACTTTATTGTACCAGCAGCAATTATCTAACTCTATGTAGATCAACATCAAACTACATTTCCCATAGTTCCTTGGAAATAGAAACAAAAAAACAGTCTATCCAATCGGGACGCTGCAGAATCGTGTTACATTCTCTAGATACTCCCTACCCCCTCTTTCTTCCTGCTAACACAGCCGCCTTTTCGAAAGATAATTCCTGTTTGTTTGATTCTGTCCCTGAGAAGATAAAATTCTAAAGTAAGACTTCCTTTTTCAGGACTACCGTATCTCAAAATCCGCATTAATGTGGAAAACATCTACTTAAACGTGTCCATCAAAATAAGGAGTCATCAACTCTTCATCATTTATGAAAATTATATACTTTAAATTGAACTAATTCACATTGGAACATCATATACCATCGGGTGAGTTTACTAACATAGTTAGAGGAAAGGGTGGCCTAATCCTCGCCACAGAATTGAAACTTTCCATTATGGTAGCTAGGAATTTTTTTATTCTATATCAGGACCCAGAAGCTAGGATTAGGCTAGTTTAAAGTTTTATCATCACTAACGTTGCCAGAATGAGACTGGTTTAAAATAAAACTTTTAAAAGTAGAATCTGAGGACCAGTCTGCTGCACTGAGAATGTCCTCCAATCTAGCCCCCAAAGCGAAAGCCTTAGATGCCATGGCCCGAACCAGCAAATATCAATACCAGTCTCTTGCAAAGGCCATTTGACCCATCTGCCAATAGCAGGGGAATAAACTGCTTTGTGAGGTTTAGTGAGCGCAGTCAACAATTGTCTTATACCCTGAGGGCAAAGATCCTCTGTCATAGACTCAAGCTTTTATTGCTCTAACACATAGTTTTGGAACGTCCGGAAATGCTGGGTAGGACACCGCTTTTGAATTGCTTTTTGTCTGTCTATAAATATGAAGGGTTACTCCCTTCGGGCTTAATACCCTACCTGTTAAATCCAGTGCTCTCCCATCTGAGACCAAACACAACAAGGTGGCTAATTTTGCTGACATCTGTTTCCTTGAAAGATACTTATTTGAGGGCCAGGACTTGAGCAGACCAAGACATTTATTAACGTTCCATAATGTAGGGTAGTTTGGTCCGGGTGGAACCAATAACCAAATACACCTCAGGAGTTTGCAAACCAAAGGATGTTCCCCAACCGGGGGCCCATCTTTCGGCAAATGACCAGCTGAAATAGCCAAACTAAATGTATTATTCGACCTATAAGCCAAACTTTCTGAGGCTAGGGCTGCAAGGAAATTCAGGACATGGACAATGTCTGCCCCGAGCGATTTAGTTGGTGTTGAAGACACCAGCCCAGCCATTAAGACCAGGTGGAACGGTATTGTTTATTCGTACTGTCTGCCGAGGCATTGGTGAGAAATGAGGCAGCCTCTCGTGAAATGCCTGGGACTTTCCAAGATTCCCGGTAATCCTCCATGCCATGAGGTAAAGAGAACCTGCTAGGACCAGGTGGTGAGGATTCCCTTGGGGATCCCGGAGGAGACCCGGAAGCAGGGGTAGAGGGGTTGGAAAATCCCAAGAAAGTTCCATCAGAGCTGGAAACCAGGCTTGAGACCTCCAAACCAAGGTGATCACCACCAGGTCTGCCCTCTGTTTCTGAACTTGTGTGCACAATCTCATGATCACGAATGGTGAAAACGCATACCCCCTCTCCGTACTCCAATCCTGGAGAAATGCTTCGGTCGATACTGCACTGGGGTCCAGTCACCAATTGCAGTACCTGTCCAACTGTAAGTCCAACCGAGAGACAAAGCGATCTATCGTGAAGGGACCCCACCTGTCTGGAATCTGTTGAAACACCAGCAGATGTAGTTTCCAGAGACTGACATCCTTCCAATGTTGGGAATGCCAATCTGCCACCTGATTGGATTTCCCCAGAAGATGATCTGCTGACACCTAAATTTGGTTGGCCAGGCAATAGTTCTTAAACGTTCTAGTCCGATCCGAAAGGTTCTTTGACCTCGTTCCCCCAGATGGTTGACCTAACGAACTGCCGCCATATTGTCCATCTTGAGTACAACACAGCATTGGACCTTGTCCTTGGTCTAGCATTTTACTGCGAAGGAACCTGCCATTGATTCCAGGTAGTTTATGTGCAGGGCCTGTTCTGCGGAAGACCATTTCCCTCCTGTGGTGTATTCTCTGCATCGTGCCCCCTCCCCCCCCCCCGCCACCACCAACCCGAGCCGCTGGCATCCTACTCTGTCACTAGATTGGGTTCGGAACTGAAGATTGCTCGGCCACTCCAGGCTTCCATATGGGAAACCAACCATTGTAGTTCCTCCTTTGCTGCTACCGAGAGGGGGACGGACTGTGAATAGGTAAGGCACCTTTGAAGATGGGAAATCTTTAAGCATTGTAACGCCTGACAATAGAAGGGGCATGGATAGATGGCATGTGTGGATGAGGAGAGAAGACCCACAATGCGGGCTCACTGGCGCAGCGAGATCAAAGGCCTGACTGGCATCTTCCTGAGCTCGTGTTTTATCTTGGTAAGTTTGCGAGATGGAAGGTTTAGGGTGGCTTTGACAGTCCACCAGGAATTTGCAGAGTTTGGGCTGGGGTGAGCAAAGACTTCTTCTTGTTGACCACAAAACCGAGAGACTCCAGCAGATTGATCGTCATCTGCAGGTGATTGGACAGACGTACGGGACACTGATTCATGATAAGAATATCATCCAAGACGATCAGTCTTGCACCCCAAGCTCTCAAATGCTTGACCACCAGTTTAAACATCTTGGTGAAACACCATGGATCGGATGATTAGCCGAAAGGAGGGAAGTGAATTTGAATATTTGTGATTTGCATTGGCACTGCAAGAAATGTCTGTGAGGGGGGAAGATGGATATCGAGAGGTAGGCGTCCTTCAAGTCCAGGCGGACCATCGGTTCCCTTACCTGGAACAAGTCCCTGATAAGATGGATACCCTCCATCTTGAAGTGGCGGTAAACAAGCCACTCGTTAAATTCCTCGAGATTGATAACTGGGTGTTGACCTCCACCCCTCTTTTCTACCAGGAAAAGGTTGCTGAGAAAACCATTGGGATGTAACACGGTTGGGATGATTGAGCCTTTCTCTAAGCTGTGCAATCTTCGGAACCACCAACTCTGATTGTTGCCAAGAAAAAAAGGGGGTCTTGTCTTTCGATTGAGAGGGAATCCTGTAGAATTCTATTTGAAATCCTTTGACGGTCTGAAGAACCCAAGCATCTAAAGAAAGAGCCTCCCAATTGTGCAAAAAGTCCCCCAACCAGCCCCCAAGTTTTAGCACTTCTAAACTCTGTAAGCTGACCTTGGGGAATTATTGTGGGGCTGTTACCTCTGGAACTGCCTCTGGCACCTCGGCGACTGGGATAGCTGCTGGTTGGGTAGAATTTGCCAAACTTTGAGAAGTCTTGCCACTGTCCCCGGCAGGAATCCCAACTTCTGGCTGGTGCTTGGTGAAGAGCGCGGCTGGTCGAGCGCCCCCTACTACGACCGGTGCTGGCAAAAACACCGGGTGTAAAAATTCTCTTAATAGATGTTTGGGCTTTACCTAGAGAATCAAATGTGTTTATAAATTTGCCCAGTTCACGAATGAATGGGTCCCAAAAGAGGCTTCCCTGGGCTATGGGACCCGCTGCTGAAGTGGATAACTCCCCCCAGCTTCAGGTCTACTTTAAGCAGGAGAGATCTACACTGTTCTGTCAGTCGCACAGTTGACATTTCCAAGGAAAATTATGGCCTGTTGAGCCCAGCTAGATAGGGACTCCGGGGAGACCAGGGAGCCAGATGCCTTAGCATCCTCTGCCATATCTAGTATCTTGAATAGGGGTCCTGCCACGTCCAGTAGTTTATCCTGGAGTGAGCGCCAGGAACGACCTATCCCCTTCTTTGGGTCTCGAATAAATTTCACTAGGAAAGTGGCCATCTTGGCATCCTTCTCAGGTATGAGGGCCACATTACCGTCTAAGGAAGGCCTAGGGCACTCTGCCTGGAGGCAACTGCGTACCTTTGTCTAGAAGTTTTTGCAGTCTGCCAGAGATATAGGAGGCCATCTTAAGTTTTGGGAACCATTCCTCAGAATGCGGATGCAAAAGGTCATCTGGGTCCAACATATAGAGTCTGGGACTTGGGGAGCAGTGATCCAGCGCGATATTAGCAAACAGCATTCATACACCAAATACTCACTTGGGCCCATACATTCATACTACGCTAATACTTACGCTGGGTTTTATCAGTTGTACTCTTTTATCAAAATCCCTGCTACCAATTACCTTCTGATTGAAGAGTAATGACTTACCAATGAATCCTTTGCTAATTGGTAAGTTTAAAATGAGTGACATTCATTATAGTACATAATCCTGAAATAACCACTGAGTCAGGAAGTTTTAAAATGTTTATCTAAATATTTAGCAGAGTAAAATACAGAACCACACGGTACTTAATCGCAATACCCAAGATGAAGCATAGAATAACTATTGCTAATCAATGACGGTCCGTAAGAAAAGGAGAGGATAGAGACAGCAGCGCAACTAAAGGTTGCATTATATTTACCTAAGTGCGAGAACCAAACCCCTTTGGCCAAGGAGTTGGAAAGAATCGGACCCAGGAAGGATGAAGAGCAAAGACCTCCTCCATGATCAGGACAGGACCGGTGACCTCTCTACAACGACGCCTGCGTTGTTCCCCTCTCTGATACTCTGCTTCTCCTCGATTCTCCCGTGCCTTCCTTCTAATGGACTCCACCGCCCCCTCCTCAGGACCTCTCTGGACAGCGGTTCAGTCTGCAAACGATCAGCTTGGCAGTCTGGAGCTCTTCTTTGCGTTCTGTGCTAAGCGCTAGTCTCCTGTGCGCATTCTGTGGTCTCAGCTCACTAATTAACTAATTCTATATCTATTATACCCTTCTACACCCATGTACCTCCCCTTAATGTTGCTAAAAATATGGGACCACTACTTCTGATTGGACAGTGACGGGGTGGATTCTCACACCATATTGATTTGTCTTGTATTTCTGAAGCCTATTGTTTTTAAACTACCGCCCCTTCAATTTAATACATTTGCTTTATTTCCCACCCGTCTCACGACAAAATTGACAATTTATTCATATAAAATTTTGCGTTTCGACGAGAACATCTTGGTATGTAGTGGTGTCGGCCAGCAGGTCATGGCCTTGGGTGATGTCCAAGTTGACTTCATCTTTTTCTTTCTTGTCTGCCTCTCAGGGCGCATGTGTGGAATCTTTGTCACACGAGCTTTCAGTTCACCAACCCCAGGCCCAAGTTACGAACTAATAAAAGTCAAAGAAGAAAACATTACAATCACAAATAAAATGTTTCACTGTATGCCCACTCTTTCTACTCTATTCCCATTTAATTATAAATTCTATCCCGCATTAGTAGCGTTAGAAAACGACAATTTAATAATGACATGAGAGCAAGCTGAAGCATGTGAAAACATCAGGCAGCCATTTTAATGCACACTGCGCAGAAGCAGAAGTTTCCCACCAAGCAAAAAGAGACGTCACAACACGTGATATGGTTAGGACATGCGCAGAAAGTTTCCAGCGCTTTAGCGGCCATTTTGGATTACAGACGAGCGTTATTCATTAGTAAAACACATAGGCAAGCATCCTCACTATTCGTGTAGTGTATGCAAGGGTTAGTATAGACAATACAAGTTTAATAAATTAATACTATGAGGAGATTGCGTACGAGCAAGTCTCATTTATGAGTCCTTGCTCCATCAGCAGTATCCGCCTTAGGGTTGCTCTCAGAGGGGAAGGGGTTACCAGACAGATGCCATGGTCTCCAGAGGTCCGCGTTCCCATCGGAGGGTTTGGGAGGATAGTCTCCATCTCCCGGATCAGTGGGGGGGGGGGGGAGGTAAAAGAGGATCTTCCCGAGGTACTCTGGATCTAAGTGTCTGTAAGGAGGGCCTGGGATTCCAAGAAGTGCTTCTTAAGGCGCGGAAAGGTGTTGAGATTGACTCCCTGGTCATCTGCGCATTTACGCATGTTGTCCGGGGTTAGTGTCGACGGCCGCCCTGGAAGTAGGGGGCCAGGGGCCCAGCGGTGTCTTCCCTCTGCTTGGGGAGGTCTTTGGCATTGAGCCTGAAGCTTCATGATTTCCTTCTCCAAGGGGGCCAAAACCTGGGAGACTGCTTTAAATATGGAGGCATCCATGACCTGTCAGAACTGGTCATCAATAGAGCTGTTAAGTAATGTCTTCCTCCTCCATATACTACTCGGCGACCTCCATGATGTCCATAAGGATGAGGATGAATCCTGTAATAAGGGGAGAGAGTACTATCCTAGGGCAAGCCCTGTGAATGATCCACAAATTCCTTAAAGGAATCAATAATTTCGGCTTTAAGGAGGCCTTGGGACAGTACACCTTTTGGTGTGTATATATAGGGCCAGTATCTGATTCAATGCCGCCTGGGACGTGTCCCAACAAATTCCTCAGCTGAGGCTCTTACCCGCAATGCGGGTGCTTTTTACCAGGCGGTGACTGTTTAATTAATTTGTGTCCGAATTCTGGAAGAAAAACAGCCCTGTACACACAATGCGACCAGATGCGCTTCACTCTTGACGGGGAACGAGTGAAATTGGCGCTCTGGCCACTGGGAGGTAGTGCAAGCTGAGCACAAATAAAAACTTTGTGTGGGCCCCTAGCGGCTGGCGGACCGCCAGAGCTTGGCACCAACTGAGGCGGCCGTGTAGGAGTGCGAACGATCCCGCGGCTATGCTGGAAAAAATAATGCAAATTAACACAATAGCACAACAGATATACAGTCACGACGTAGCGGCACACTTCCCAGCAGGAATTTAGCGTTCCACTTTTGTAACAGCCACGACATTAACACTATTAAGGCTAGAAGTGTAAAGAGAACAAAACCACTTCTACTGGGGCAGCGAAGAAAGAGGAGGATAGAGAGTCTCAGGAGAATGTAGCAAAGTTCTACAGCTTCCGGATTGGACTGTTTTTTGTTTATATTTCCAAACAGCTATGGGAAATGAAGTTTGATGTTGATCTTCATAAAGTTAATTGCTGCTCGTACAATAAACTGGAGAAAGTAAAGCCTAATCCTCGCCTCCGGGTCCTGACATAGAATTCTTTTTTAAGCCACACTAATGTTGCCACTGATTTCTACGCGCAAACATAGAGGGCAGTGTTTTTTTTTTTTTCTTTCAATAATTAAGGGCGCCACAACAGTGTCATGTTCTTCATTTCCAAGTGGAATATGTGATTGAGTCAGGACATAACAGAAGTTTGTTCCATCCATTAAACCGTCTGGGTGAAAAGTGTGCTAAAAAAAAACGCTGTGCTTTTGTCTGATACTCTGTGAACCAGCAGAGCTCTATCAGAAAACCAAAGTCGATAGTTCCGTAATTTGTGATTTAATTTGACCATCTAAAATAAAGAATTTTGTTTGATAATGAGAAGTGCATAATTGCTATTTTACCTTTAATACGTGGCTTTGTTTTTACACATCACTTGTACGGCAGTAAACCTTTTGTTAAACTAATCAAATGCTATTTAACTATGAACATAGGTTGTTTACACAACTTAAAGTGGCTAGTAAATGCAGTAAACAGCAGTCACCTCCTCTTATCCCTCTGTGAAATATTAACATTATGTGGACTAAAGGAACACACAATCTTTCACAAAAACTGAAACTATTCACTTTATTCATTTGCACAAATGTATAGTTAATAAAAAGTGCCCTGCTTCACTTCGGAGCTGGTCAGCGCCATATAAATACTCTAAATTTGAATAATGAATACTTAACCTTTAAAGCTTCTCTGTACTTCCCTAATGGTAAAGTGATGTGATCCATATCCGTTTTTCTTCAACTTCGAATTCTGTGGCTTGTAGTTAAACTTTTTAAAGTTGGATATTTGGGCTCCCAAGTCGCAGCATACAGCTTGGTGTCAGCAAATAAGACTGTGCAGGCGCGGGTATCTCACCAAATATGGTACCTTCAGTAACTATCAATGATCCTGGGTACTGAGAAACTAATTATGTACATTTTGTCCCAATTAAAAATTTGAATCTGAAAAGATCATACTCCACCTTCTATGATTTGTTTTTCTTTTTAAATAGTTTTATTGATTTTAGTGGGATGGAAAATAACAGAGAAACCGCAAAATCGTCAGCAAATCATAAGTACGTTTAAGTTAAGTACAAACTCTGCTATACATGGCTTGTATGGAGTTACAAAGAAAAAAGCTTTCTATCTAAGGGTTTCAGATGAGTATAAATTAATAGTAAGGTTTTCCGCAGGGTATCATCTTTGAGTTAAATGGAAGCAAAATAAATGCATATGGTAACACAAACATGAGATCACAGTCGCCATGTAAGATTTAAAGGACCGTGTGAATCTGTTCAATAAACCTTGACTGAACGTTCCAGTCCCTCACAACTTAGCTAGTGCGGGTCTCCAGTAAGCAGACATATTGTTTTACATCATCATTTCTCTATATTTAAATGTAGTTCATTCCACCCAAGTCTCAACTGCCACTAACACTTAGATTGATTAAGGACTGTATTGTCAGCACTATGAATGAAGCAAAGTCAACTCCACCATATGTGGCAGGAGAGATGATTGACGCACTTCCAATCCCATGCAACTGTGTTGGTATCCAAGGAAACTTGCAAGTCTACCAAACGTAAATCTGGTAGGTTCAGTCTTGGAGATGGCGTATTGCAGTGAACCCCAGGACTGCCCTAAAGAAGTATCTATCCTATGCTAGCTGTCCTATGCTAGCTATCCTATGCTAGCTAGCTAGCTGTCTGTCCTAGCTATTCTCTGCTAGCTGGCTATCCTATGTTAGCTGTCCTAGCTGTCTGTCCTAGCTATCCTATGCTAGCTAGCTAGCCTAGCTAGCCTATGCTTGCTATCCTGTCCTATGCTTGCTATCCTGTCCTATGCTTGCTATCCTGTCCTATGCTTGCTGTCCTATCCATGCTAGCTATCCTATCACATTTGAACGCCTCCAGATTTGTCTGGCTACCTGCCCAGAATGGAAAACAAATTTGCAATCCTAGAGCTTATGATTCAAATCACCTTTGGCCTCCCAATAATTGCAGCATCTGTCTAAGGACCCAGGGTTTGTTGCTGCCCCTGGAGGAAACCAAAAAAGAAGCCATAATGTAGTAAATTTCTAGGATTGTATGGAATAGTGATTAAAAAATAGTGCTGTGCAAGAAAGTGTATGTTATTATTCTTAGAACTAAAATCAACCATAGGTTTGCTGTGCTAAGATCAGCCTTTTCCCAGTTTTAAGGAACAGTCTCACATTTTTTGCCACTGTTTTTGCATTGTTGTAAGTGATAGTTGAGTTCCCCAGAGCTCCCCCACCCCTTTCTTGTGTTTTATCCCTATTGCATTTTGTGGTGGAAGCAGGAATGAAACCCATGGAAGAGCCCAAAAAGGTATACATTTCTGAAAAGAAAAAATTCCAAATGTGGCATTTATAGAGACCTTTCATGGTTTTACCAAAGAAGCTAATAGTTGAAAACAAAAAATAATGGAAATGGGTAGTAAAAAAATAGCAGTAGGTGACAATGTTTTCATCTGCAATTATTTTTGCCCCCAGATGATTTACAAAAGTTATACTGTTACATCCGTCAGACTCTTCTGATCACTGGGTTAAATAGTGTTTGTTACCCAGAGCCAACAACTGCGCTTTAGCTTATAATGACATTTCATTGTGTACTAGCCGTGCAACAATTATATGGTAAAATCTCAGCAATGGAAAATGGATATGAAGGAAACATTACTGAAATATTCTCAAGATTATGAGTTTAGGAATAGTTATCTGTACAACTCTGAATTTGGGGTGACTCACAATATCCTGTAATTTGGAGAGAATTTTTCAAAATGTTTTCTTTCTTGCACACTGGGTTACATTTGGAAGCCAAACTTAAGAAAACTTCAATTGATAATAACATATGTTCTACTATTCTGTGTTCCTCCAGTACTTCTGATTTAAAACCAGTCCCCAACTTGTGTCGATGGGCTATCACCCGCAAGGGGAAAGTCCCCAAAACTCAATGTGGAAACAAGATTTTTCCTTTGAAATTCACTAATTCTGGTGATCTTTTGTAGCTGCAGTATTTAGGCCTGGCTCAGTCTGCACCCATGGCAACTTATCAAATCAAGACTTTTCTGACAGCTAGAGGATTCTGGATGATTTGAGGTAGTGCTCCTTGCATGGATGTCTGCGAAGGAAAGTTCAGGTGTCATGGGAATTCATAAAAATTCCTACCAACGAGCGTCCTACACTTCTCCCGATAAAAACAGGATCTCATTTGTGTGGGTGGGCCTATAGCCACTGACTGGAAATTCCCAAAACATTAAGATTTTTCCTTTGAAATTCACTCATTTTAGGGATGTGAGTTGATTGAGCAATCCAAATCAAAGTCACAATGAAGAATGTTATCCTCCAAAGTTTAAAAAAAAAAAAAAAAATTTTTTTTTTTCGAAGTCCAATTTAATTATACTGTTAATTGTACGTTCTCCAACATTCTTTCTAGCATAATATCAGCCAGCCAACACGTGTTTCGAGGTAACTTTTTTTGTCTTTTGTCAAGGCCTAATGTCTTTTTTTTTTTTCTTCAAATATTTTCATCTTTATTAATATTGAATTCCTATAGGTTTGTTTTTCTCTCCCTCTGTAGATTTCAGGAGAATGGACTGGTGGCTCTCAGTCACATGCTTTCAGAGCTGCCAGTCCTCCTTCTGTAATCTAAGGGGGAGAAAAACAAATTATTACTTAAGATGAAAATATTTAAAGAATTAGGACAACTACAGTTATTACATGATTTTACGTAGTAAACCTGTCGAATTCCGAGGGTTACCATGAAACACGTGTTGGCTGGCTGATATTCTGTTTGAAAGAATGTAGGAGATTGTTCATAAATTCAGTTAAGTGAAACTTTTATTGCACAAAGGATGCGTTGGTTCGTAATGGAGCTTTGAACAGTGACATTCTTCATTGCGACTTTGATCTTATTTTGATTGATACCTCCAAATGAGATACTAAACATATGATACACCGGTGGGGGTCGGTGTTGGAGTAAATAGGCTCTGGTCTGAGTTTCCAACATCCCCAGAGTTGAAAGTTGGGAACATTGCTGCATTATTTTTTGGGCTCGGGTTGGCCGACACCTGGAACTTACTAACCTCAGACGTTTCTGAAATCTAGACTCACCGGTGAGTTCAGCGTGGTGTGACTTGTGTGAATACCACGTTTTCTTACCCAGAATGCCCTACTAATGTCACATTTTGGCTTAATTCATAGGTTATCCCGACATGTCTGTGAAGGAAAGTTCTGAAATCTGTGGTGTGCAACAAAAGTCCCACCAGACATGATGATCAGTGTTTTTAATAGGGAGAAGTGTGGGCAAACACAGTGACAAAACTTTGGCCATTAGATGGAATTGCTTATGTTTTCTTTCAGAAAAATATGGGAAAAATAATCTTTTGGGACCCGTATGTTGAGTTTCACAGGGAATTTTGAGAAAGCAGTCCAGAGCACCCTGGTTTCCCTTGTGTCTCCAAGGTTTCAGAAATACCCATGGGTGGTAGGGTTTATTTGTTACTGGCTGACCCAGACCCCGAATAGTGCAGCCATTCTTCATAGCAAGTGAGAGCAAATGGGAATTTCTTTAGTTGTAGTATTGACATGGGCAGGGAGGGGGGAGGGGATAACCTCTGGGAACTGAAATTCTGCCTGGTGCCCCGTGCCACGATGTTCTGGCGCCCCTCCCCATTCCTTTACCCACTTCTTTCCCCCAGTAGTCTATTGGGCTTTCAGTCCCCATGGGTGGGCATATTGGGGTGTCAATCCCCTAGCTGCCCTCCTTAGTAGTGGTCAGAGAGCACCCATGGCAATCATAGGAAAAAAGTTTGAAGCAGAATGGGGTGCAGGACTTGCCCACCCTATCACTGGACTTCACTCTGGGCAACAAACAATCGTTTTGCCTTCTTAGGGGGAAGATTGGAGTGTTCACCTCCTGCCTGCCCAGGCGGCAGAAAGCTACTAGACACCGAGGATTTGTCTGGAAAATAAATAAAAATGTTGTAGGTCATTGGTCCCTCATGGCATCAGGTGCTAGCCTCAGCACTATATGGCCATTATGCCTCCTGTGGGAGGCAGAATGTCATGGCTTCCCTACTTCTGTCTGCTCATATGTCAAAACTATGGTGCAAAATGGCCTTTAAAGGAAAGTAATTACACTTTTACATGACCAGTAGTTTTGAGGAAGTCTGTGAAATTCTGTCTTCCTGAAGTGCTGTTCATATAACATTTGAGGTGGGACATTTGAGTGGGGTGTTCGTAATCAGGAGACCCAATTTATGCTTCTAACCATGCTTTAATTAGCCAATAAGCCTGCACCTCTCGCGTATAGGGGCTCGCATCTTCCGATCTGTTACAGTGCACGATGGGATATTGAAATTCGTGGCTGACAAAATGTACACACCGGGAGGTGGTACTGAAATTTGAGCAAAGCAAAGGATGGACAGCCCGCCTCAAGCCATTGATGATCTGATTCCCGGGTGAGCTCCAGGGGTTACATTATGGGTATTGCGCACTGTCCCACATACTTAAGTCTGCGCCATGAGCAGACTGAGACAGCGTGGTGTATCTCAGTAAATGTGCTGCTCCTAGTGTAACTGAGAACCTGCGCTGCTCTGGGAACAGCACACTATGTAAAGATGGACTGCTTGTTTCAAGGCTCTGGCATTGTGCAAGTGGCAGCCTACTTGATTTTCCAAAGGGTGCCACAGATCTGCGTACACAGGGGTATGCCAAGGGGACCCTGACACCCCTTTCGTCCCTTCCGTAGAACGCGTGCAGGGGGCACACTTAATGTGCACCACCTCTGTGTGACACCTAGTCAGTGTGCCTCCTGATGGCCGATGGCCTTTTGCCTTTGCCCCCACTTCTACAATACTGTGAGGATGCAAATGATTACCTCACTTGTATGGTGGCAACACCGCATTGTAAATGAGAATGCCCGCTTGAGATCGTACAGGCGCACTTTTGGTATCAGTGAAATTTGTATTATAGAGGGGGTTGCAGAATTGTCTGCGGCAACTTCTGTAATGCCCTGTGGGGGGCACAATAAGCTAGTGCAAATGCCCCTCGCGCGTTGCCCAGCACTTCCTGTAAAATGGTCCATGGTCTCCTATCCACCTCTTTGTTGGTTCAGTCAAGCTGGTGATGGTTAGAAGCCCAAAAAGTGGACATTTTGGATTCAAGTAAGACAAAAATTGGTAAATCTATTATTTAGGGAGCACTCTCATCCACGTTGCTTTATATAGAACGTTTTGCATACAAGTGTTACCCACTCAAATTTAGTGCTCATTTTAACGACCTTATAAAGATCAAAATTAGAGTCGCCCTTTCTGAGATTTAAACCTGTGACATGCAGCTAACACAAGACTCGGTGTGCTCAATTAGCTGAGATATTATATCCGTGTACAAGTCATGATGATTCAGTACAGCAGGGCCACCAGCACACGTGGGCAAGATGGAATTAGATATCTCTCTGCTACTGTGTCCACGGAGTAAGAGTTTGCCCAAGTTTTAATAACTAGCTCGGATGAATGCGGTGATCTCCCCCCCCCACCAATTGTGCACAATGCAATGCTTGAATAGAAATGCGACTCACCAGTACCTTAATCTGCTGCTACATCTGAGAAAGGGGAGTATCCCTAGGATTCGTAAGGAGGATAGAAGTCTTCGGTCACAAGATAAAATGGAGTGAAACAGAATATTGGTCCTCATTCGCAAGATTCAGGGGGGCACTAAAGCTGAGCCTGTACTGGATGATGCCAAACACTTTCTAGTCCACAGCTGTGCTACACAAGATGAGCGGCATTCAGAAGTGCATATAAAAGAATATGCTTTAATCAACACATATCTAAGCTAACATAGTGTGGACAAGTGGGAGGAGGGAACCACAACATTGATGCTCCGACTCCACAGCCTGCCCTGCTAAGCTAAACATGCCTGCGTTTGCTCGCATAAACAGCAATTAAGTGGTGACCTAATCAAACAAGCATTGAAAATGCAATAGGTCTCGCCTTTGATTAAGTTAAAGCCATTTGCTTTGCTAATGGTATTGTATAGCAAAGCAAATGGCTTTAACTTAATAAAAGGCGAGACCTATTGCATTTTTAAATAACTGTAAATAACAGGTGCTTCGTTTAAGCCACTTGAATATACTCATTTAATTGCTCTTGAAAGGATGAAAAGTAGCGCAAGGATATTTAATTTCACTTGTGACCTTGCTTTTCATTTAAGAGCCTCAAACATGCTACTCGATTGCTAGATGCATCTTGTTCACCATTACTAAAGGCCAGCCCTCCTCCTCGGAAGGATGAAAGGCTGAGTCGCCGCAGGGAGATTCAAAAGACTGACTTGCACAAGGATCTCAGCAATGAGCGGTTAACCCACGCTGCTACATTAGAGGCGCCATCTTGCGTCCTCCATGCTGAGCGACATGCAGATCCGATATTCCTTCTGTAGCATCTCTGTCCACAGTCCTGCTGTTCAGGCAGCCGCACTGGTTAAACAAGCATTTGCAATGCAATTGGTCTCACATTTGTGAAAGTTCGAGTTGCTGGCATTGTTTTTTACAAATTTGTTTTGTTTGTAGTGGATTGGATGTATGTGTTTGTGGTGGAATTATGTGGTTTACATTGGAATTCTTAGTTGTGGAATTGTGTGGGGTGGAATTGTGTGGTTTGTAGTGTATTTGTTTAGTGGAATTATGTGGGATGGTGAATAGAAAAGGGTGAGAGCTGTGTAAAATAAATAGAAAGCAAGAATGAGAGGGATAGGTAGTTTGTGTGTGAAGTGGTGAATGAACTGTAGATAGAGTAGGAGAAAAAGTGTGTGAGAAAAAGATAAAGAAGGGGCGAGAAGGTTATAGATGCACAAAGAGGGTGTGTTTGTGTACGCAGAAGATTCCAAAAGAAGAGGTGGTGAGTGTGTTTGCGGTTTGGATTTTTTTGTGCCCACCTCAGATTCAGACACATTCTTCCTGCAAGCCAGACCTGAACTCAACAAGGGTATTTTTCTACTAGGCAGTTGTGAGTGGGAGACTGCAATCTTTTCTCACACCAATCGGGTCCTAAGACACCAAGGAGTTTTTCTTTTCATAATAAATAAAAGACGTGGTTATTTTAAACGTATGCGTGCAGAGACTGCATTTATTTCTCGCTATAATTCCAAAATAGCCACACCAGGTATGTCATGCACGTTATTAATCCATGTATGGCAGTGTTATTGTAGACGTGTGAGTAGGGAGACTGCATTCTTTTCTCAGACCAAGCCAGCCCCGACCACACCTAGGTGTTTGTCTGTTGAGGACTCCCTGAACTCGCTGCCCTTCACTATCTACAGCGCTGCAGGCGGCCTTCGGCTGCCCTAGCGGGCCTGAGCAAGGGCCATGTTCGAGCGCCGTACACTGCAGCGAGCCTGACTCCTAATATGGTAAGGGGGACCGAGGCAGTGACATCATAGCACTATGTGTACCGCCATGTGGGTGGGACTTTAGTATTCCAACGCAATTTGGCTTGGAGTGCTGTTTTACCGTTGTCTCATTCACTTATATAAGCTTTTAATGAGGCACGTTCTTCCCCAGGCTGCCTAGAACTATAAATGTATGTAAACAGTTGCCAATATTGAACGTGTTTAGACTTGTATGTCAATGCCAAGGTGACGTACTCTCCAGAGCTACATCTTCGATCTTGCACAATGTAGCAGCGTTGCTATAATATTTGCCACAAGGTGCATATCAGCAGACTGGTTACCGACGCTGGCGAAAGTTATTCTATAACGTGCTATGAGCTTTGAAGCTCTGAAGTAGTGCTACACATTTTCCTGCACCGACTCCTTTCCAGTGGAAAGCATTCCACGTAGGTGTATGAACATCTTTATTACATCAGCAGATGCAGTGCCAGCAGGTGGGAGCCACCACACAGGGTTAAATGTAAGGTGCAGCTGCCGGAAAGCCGGGCAAGCCCATTAGCATGCACAGGTCAGCACTAGGGTTCCTGCAAACTGCCCTTAATGTGGTGTTTTCCTACACCACAGTGCAATGCTTTGGACTTTCCTTGCACGCTGCTACCGGTACTTTTGGTCCTCAACAGAAGGGCCCAGGCCTGCTTTCAACACCAACAAAATACCATAAAAGAAAAAGCTGTTTTAGGCGGTAGTAACACATAGGACTCCCGTGAGGAGAAGCAACACGAAGGCTGCAGGTGGGGAATAAAGCATAATAGGGGTGAAGCAACACGGAGGACTGGGGGCAGAATCAACACAGAAGGCACGGGTGGGGGAAGCAATATGGAGGGCGAGTAGGAAGCGGCATGGTCTATGATACCAGCGAGATCACACGCAACCCTTCCATGGCAGCAGTGGTGCATGTTTGCCTTCCAGTCAAATGCAGGGATGTCATGTCATTGCACTATGCCAGCTAAGGTACAATTAAAGAGATCTGATCCAATGACAGCAACAATACTTCCGTGGAAAATCCATTGCAACATCAGTTCTTTCTAATTTAACAATTGTAGTTCTGTCCTCACCTTGCCTCCGCTGCGGCTCCTGCAGCCAGGCATTTTCAGATTGTTGTCTTTCATCCACCCAGCTCTGCCGATCTTTCTCGCACATAAAAAGCCTCCTAGGAAGTAAGTTCAAATTGCCCACTCATGTGGAATCGGAAATGGTGCACCAGGAAGCCGTGGTGCTGAGTGTAACAGGGGCCCCCGTATACCATTCAAAGAGGGACATTGTTATGGTCTTTAGGTGGCTAGGACTTCTGAATCTACTGTGCTCCAGCCGTAGAGCTTCGTACAGAATGGTGTAGCGATGGCATCGAGTGTTGTATGAAGTTGTCTAGGGCAAAGAAAGTGAGCATGCCCATTGTTCAAAAAAGCACCCTCTCGAGGACTTCGCTAAAAGTAAACAAACTGTTAGACATTTTAGAAGATGTACTCCCGAGAGGAGCGAGAGGCAACCATGTTTGAATGATCTTTCGAATTTAGCGCAACATACATTCCTGTAAGGAGCCAAGTCGGAGAAAGATTAATGTAGGCAATAGTGAGAGACTCTAAATTTCCAGCTATAGAAAACGGCACGTGCGGACGGTATCCTGGTGCCCCACCCGGGCGTTCCCGAGTCTGGGTGAAGAATGTGGAGACCTTGAGGCAAGCAGCACTGAGCAGGGGGCGAAAGAGCACAGAAAGCATGGGGGCCATAAAGCGGGCCCCGGGCTGAGCCTTCCCAAAATGTTTAAAAATAAATAAATAAAAATAACATTGTGCAAAGCGTGTTCCGGAAGCGTGGCAGCCGTGAAAAGGACGTTGTGTTGAGCTTTCCTAAAAGTTTAAATAAATAAAAATAACATGGCGCGAAGCTTGTGCATAAATTAAAAGAACATTGCCTCCATGAAGTGTGTGCCACGAGTGAAGGGCTCTTACATTTAAGCGCGGCTGTGGCGTGAATCGGGAGCCACACTAAGTGGGAAGTGCTGCTCTGAATGAAAAAAAAACTGTTAAACGAGACGATGGTGCCAGCCAGGAGGCGGCGCTGCCATGCCAGCAGCAGGGTGACGCTGACGAGCGAGTGCACATCTTCTGTCTGTCCGCGTGCACGCTTTGGAATCCGTATTTATTCCAAAAGGCCCTCGCATGGCTAGAGCAGCGCATGCGCGCTGCTAACGCCAGGCGAGACCTAAAAAGAAAATCGGGAACAAACTTTGGGAGTACATTAGTGGAATAAATAGGGAATACTACACGTAAGTAATTAGTAGGCCCTGCCCAAAGTTTCCATTTCACTGGTGTAATCTTGCTTTGGTGAATTTTGCATTATACAGAATTTCTGAAATGACATTATTGCACCATATTGAGTAGTTAAGTGTTGTTTGCTTCAAAAATGTATCTCGAGTGCACGGAAATAATGCAAATGACCAGAAACGGAGTGGCTCCTTTTGCGGCGCTTATGTTAATGTTTTTTTGTGTAAACTGTGTCCTTGTGTGCAAAATGGATGCAAGGACACATTTTGTGCTAAAATATAGCGCCAAGTGTCGGTTTTGCATTTTGTGTAATTATGTGAAATTTTGAATAATTTTTCAAGAAATTCTCGTATTAATCCTAAAAGCAAATTATATGAATTTTGCAAATCCCTAGTAATAAGGCATTAGGGTAAGATTTAAGCTAAAAAGAAAGGGGAGTGTAGGAGAGAAATGTTAAGAAAAGGGGATACAGGGATTTCCACCCCTCCCCTTTAAAAAAAAAAAAAAAAAAAAAAAGGTATCGGGGGAGTCCCCTATAGGAATAAAAATCAGGACAAAAAATTTGGCAAAAAATCTAAATTAGTATCTTGTTAAAACGGAGTTCAAAATTCAGTATGTTTGACAAACATTATTGGAAGAGTAATTCAATGTGGAGCCCAATTTTTAATCTCAAAGTTATTAATGAAACCAAAGGACCACATTGACCCATTTGAACTCCTTTCTGCTTGGGTTTTTGGTTCCAGTTGTGGAGACTTTGTTTCTAGGATGGCTAACCCTTATAAAAATCTTCAAACGTAATGTAAAATATTTCTCAAGACCCTCTCAGAACCAGGCCTGTTTCCAGGATTCTGGATCCGGGAGGGCCATGAAGAAGCATGGGTTGGCCATGATGAAGAATGGATTTGCGTAGCATCTCCCAGGTGTTTCAGACCTGGGTCTGGGCATGCTGGATGGTCTTATAGTGGGATGAGCTGAGTAGTCTGTCTTTTGGGTAAGGGGTCGGGGGTCGTGTTTACTAGTGGTAACTCTGTTTCTAATGGTTTGTTTTATACCAAGGTTCATCTCTTTTGCTCTCTCAGTATCAGTCTCCTTTCTCTCTCTCCCTCCCTCTTTTCTCTCTCTGCTGCACCATCCTTTCTCTATGCCACAGCCTCCTTTTTTGCTCGTCTCACCCTCCTCTGTTTCCACCTCACCCTGCACTTCTCACCCTCGTCTCTCTTCACCACACCCTCCTCTTTCTCTGCTTCAACCTTCATTTGCCATCTCATCCTCCTGTCTCCCTGCAGTGGCCTCCCCTTTTTCTCTCTCCACCTCACCTTAATTTTTCTGGCCCAGTCTCCTTTCTCACTTTACCTCACTATCCTCTTGCAAGGCTTTCACTTCATTCTTCGTCTCCACTTAATTCTTTTCTCTTGCTTCATCTTTCTTTTTCTGTCATGCCCTTTTCTGTTTGTCCCTCACCCACCTTCTTCTCTTCACTTCACCCTCTCTTCCTCACAATCCTTCCTCTCTGCCTCAGCTTCCTCCTTCTCACACTCCTACCTGTCTTCCTCTTCTCTCTCTCTCCTTCAACATCACCTTTTTAAATACAACCTCCTCTCTCTCCATCTTAACCTTGACTCTCCACCTCACCCTCTTCTGTTAACCTTACCTTTACTGCTGCTACCTATTGGGTAATAATTTTGTGTATATAAATGAAACTTCAACTGCTTTTGTACAAGTGGTTGTACTTGTGTGGATGTGCATAAATGGACCTTGCAATCCTGCTGCCCTGTACTTGTTCTTCACTGGCAGTTCTCAACATTTTAAACAGCGCCAGCACCAAGGCCTGGATTATACAGTATGTGCATGCAGGAGATTTACAAAGACTTTGTTATGCATATTATAAAGAGCTTGCAAAGCGGATGTGTGACTTTTTGAAGTTAATAGTGCCTATTGCTATCCGATCAGAATACTTTATGCGACTCAAAAAGAGCCATAAAAGTTTGCATACATACATTTTCATTTAAAAAACAAAAAGGCATAAAAACAGTAAAATGTAAATTAATAGAAATACCTAGTATTTACTACGAATCTTGAAGACAGTAAAAGGGTAGTTTAAAGCTCCATATATGACCTCTATAGTTCCAAGGGAAAGCAGATAAACCATTGCCAATTCATAAACTCTAATCCCTGACGCTAATAATAATGGACGGATGAACTGCCTCCTCGGGAATATAAAATGTACAGAATAAAATAAAGTGCTTGGTGATTTGACATGAGAGACTATCACAAGGACAAACTGGAAGTTAAGAAAAACATGTGCCCTGGGTGGGGAATGCAGCCAGAAAATGTATGGTTTTTAGACGGAGCCTGGTCAGCAGAAATGTTTGCCTTTCATTCAGGTTTATTTGCAAATAAAGGGCAGGTTGTATTTGTGACTGAGAAAAAACCTCAAATTGTCCAGTGGTATAACACACTTCACTTGGCCTGTCGAGGCTTTGATAGAAAAGTGATTTAATTGTAGCAGATGAGACATTTCTCAATCTATCAGGATTTGTGCAATACTCTAAAACCCCCATCTTAGCAAAACTCGTTTTGATGCATCTTAGCCAGGGTATGTCTAAGCAGTTGTCCAATTTCATACAGTCTGCCAATATTTTTCTACAAAGATCAGCCTCTGGATTATTCCAAATTCTTACCCAGAGCAGTAGTAGCTGCAGTGTAATGTAACCTTTTAAATAACTCAGTCCAACTTCTTCGTGACAGAAAGAGGCAGAGGAACTCTGAGGCACAGCAAGAAGTCTCCTTATGAACTTATTTTCTGCTACTTGGAGTGAGTTACAATTTACGTATCCCCAGACACCAGCCCCAAAAGTTACTACTGAGAGATTTTTACTCTTAGACGCATAAAATTTCATTGATTGGCTTATGGCCTAGTCTCTTGGCAAATCTAAAGATAGCGTCCATCGACTTTTGAAATTGCATGGCTCTAACATTTAGTAGGCATTTCCAATTAAAATCCACATCAAATGGTACCCCCAGGTAGGTGAAATGAGGGAATTTCTTGATTTCTTCCTCCCCGAGTAAAAATGTTCTTGTTTTAGACTTTTTTGGTCCACATTTCATTATGAATGATTTAGAACGATTAACCTTTAGTCCCAAATCATTCATAAAAACATTAAAAGTATCAAGCAAAATTTGTAAGCAGTTAGCTGTCCTGGCTATCAGGACAGCATCATCTGCATTTAGTAATACAGGAATTTGGCATGAATTAGTCCTCGGGGTGTCTATTCCCCACCTTACATATTTTTCTCCTAGCCCATTTATATATAATAAAAAAAGAAATGTGGCCAGAACACACCCCTGCCTAACCCCCATATCAGAGGGGATTTTTTCAGTTAAATCCCCCTTGCTATTATACTGTATTGCTATCCATTTACTTCAAATAAGTGAAATAACAATTGGAAAAGCAATCAAAGTTGGCAACTGGCCAAGCATCAAATGTGAGCCTGTTTCTTCCCTTAGCTGCCCATCATGCCAAGACACAGATTCTGAGGATGACAACTGCAATTGTAATGTGATAGCTAGTTTTTCAACCAATATTTGGCTGTCAGTACTTTGAGTAGAATGTATTTTAACAGGAACAAAGTGGAATTGTATAGCTCACGTGAGTGCCTCAAGACTGAACAGTCTTTTCTAAATTGTGACTGGCATTTTTCCTCTTCTTCATTTCTCCTTCTATTCTCTGCTATTTCATCACCTTCCTCACCCATCACTCTCCTCTCCCTTCTGTTCTACCACTCCTTTACTGCACCAACACAATTTAGCATTTGCTCATTGCGATCGTCGATTACCTTCTTTTCTCATCATCCTAATCCTTTATCAGCCTCATTCTCCACCTTCACCCTTCTTTACTCCTTTCGGTCTACTCATAGCTCGTACCTTTCTCAGCTCAGGTCTATCAGTCACCCTGTTCCTCCCACCCACATTGCTAATCGTTCTCCTGCTATATCCTCCTTCATCCATCTTGAACACCATCTTCATCACATTCTCTACTTTGACACATATCATTCTCCTACTCTTTAATCCGCCCTTCTGTCTTGTTTCTTTTCTTTCTTTCTACTCACTTTTACTTTTGTCATCTACCTCTTTCCTTACCATTCTTTTTCTCATCCTTCCTTTTTTATTTACGCTTATCATTTCTTTCCTCGCACTCTCGAATTACCCTCCATTCCTCATCCCTTCACCATTCCTATTCCCTCTTGTCAAGTTTTTTAAAATTTATTTCACTACCTTTTAGAGCCACAGTTGTGGAAGCTTTTGACCTGGGTTCTGACAAAAGGATGCCACCACATCCACAGCTGTGAGTTAATTGATAGATAATAACATTAGTGGTCTAAGCGGGTTATGTGCTCTGCCTTTCAAAATGTACCAAAACACAATTATTTGAAGCTCAAATAAGTGTGTTTATCCAGATCAAGGACAACTAGAAGCTCTGAATTTTTATATTGATGGGAGCACATAGGATTTGTTTTACAGTCCCAGTCTTGGGTCGAAAATTAAGGGCTGAGTAGCAATAGTTTACTTATGAAGCCACAGATTATAGGAACATTTGGCAGCAAATGGAATAGCCCACTATATTATCTTAATGGTTATGGGGCAAGGGGGGGTTACATCAGCCATATTCTTTTTTTTTTTTTTTTTTTTTTTTTTTTTTTTTTAAATCTGTCATTCAAATCATGTGGCATTGGCAGTTCTTTTCTTCATACAGTGCCACAAGTTAAGAATAGGGTCACAGCAAGAAGAAAATAAAACAAACCTCTACTAAGATATAAATTGATTGTATTTTTTTCAACTACTTTTCTTGAGACGGCAAAATCCTATCAGATTGTTTCTGCCACATGCAGGGCCACTGTAATTATCCAGCATGGGAGGACTAATTTATGTTTTCAGGGTGTACTAAATTATGTGACCAGAAAGGGTAAATTATGCTGCCTAATGTGGCATATTTTGACGCAGCGGTTACCATTTTCTTATTTTTACACATGTTAACACTATGGGATAAGGTTTTACCTCATTAATGTCATTTAGTACCTAAATACAGCATTCACCAACACAGAGGTGACCTGCCTCTTCGTGACAAAAAACCCGCCACTGCGTGGCAACATGTGGCAGCGTTTTTAGTAACTTTTGATCCGTTTGAGGTACATCCACATTTTATGCTGAAGATGATGGACCATGTTGCAAGTGCGGTAAATCCTTAAGTAAACCGAAACCACCACATCCGCAGAATCGCCAAATCCCAGTGGCTCTTGACATATGCCGTCTCTTAAGTACTGCGTAATGGGAGCTTACTGGCCTCCTTCGCTGTAATAGACATGCCACTGGTATCCGTGCTTTTCATATATGTGTTAACAGCTCACTCGCTGCTTGCTCCGCTACCTTCGCTCCCCTCTCCCTCTGCCCTTTTCCTCTTGATAAAATCTTAACCGTGTTCTGGTTTTCGAAAAGCAGGCTGCACGATGTGGCTCGTGTGGATTGCTTGGTAGGTGCTAGCAGTGTGTAAATGTGCATGTCTCACTTGCGAGCGTCATGTAATTATTATAAATTATACAGTTAATGCCCATAGGTCGCACATTTTTCTTCGTGTGAACTTTCACTTTAAAATGTGGAATTTTGCTCCTCTTAAGTTGCTTCAAGGGAAGAAGGTAGCCAACATCCATCCACTTTTCGCAAGACAAAGCGATTTAATGTTTATTCCCGAGGGAATAAAATTGGCATCTATTTTCAACGCCAACTAGCGTTCGTGAGAAAATATTGTCAGATTGTGGGAAAAACTACAGAGGGCGTAAATGGCAGAAAAAGCAGCATACTGCATAAGGCAGTAATCGGGATGTAGATGAGACTGTTGTAATAAAAACTTCACAATCCCTTTAACGGACCCATGAATTTACTGGCTAGGAAACCCGACGCTCTGGAAACCCGTGTCCGACAGTGAGGCACTGTAATTCCCCAATGAAATTGTCCTGCGGAATGTTGTTCTCGCGGTCTCCCGGTTAAGGGGACCGCATCTGACATTAGTGGCTGCCTGGCACTCCAGGGGACTAGAGAAGAAAACACCCTGCCTCTTTTGTCGGCGAACTTTTCTTCGTGGACTGCTGCGGATGGAGTGAGTGCAAGCTCTTTTGTGTAGCGCCGGGAGTAGGAGGAGGATCGCAGCCACCCAGAGGGACTCGAATCCTCTTCACCGGCTATTGCTGTCGTTGCTCCTTTACAGACAATGCGCCTTAAGCCGTTAAGAGGGCCACGGCTTTGGCTGGAGTTTCAGCCAGGCCAGGGTCTGGGGTGACGACGCAGCTGCTCCTCCGATTGGCCGCTTTCCTGGGTGGTCGACGATCGCAGCCATTGAAGGAATATCAAAGCCTTTGGGTGATCAGGGAAGGTGGGGGTAGTGGTGGCGAGGACCCTGCTACTTGGGGTGAAGGCAAAGAGGAGGGTGTCGCGCCGGAGTCTGTGTAACAAGGACATCTACTATTTCAGTGAATGGAGGAGGGGAGTAAAGCCTGTGACTGAACGGGGTCTAATGGCAGGGTTGGGATTAAAAATCGGCCCGGGCAAGCTAAAAAAAAAAAAAAAAGTGGCCCACATTTGCATATTGCCTTTCCGCAAAACACTGCTTCGGCGAAATTTTATAAAAAAAAAAAAAAAGGGGGGCGGGGGGCGTAAAAAAAATAAAAAAATGCACGGATTAGTTTACACTGGTTAAACACACCTGAAAACAAGTGAGACCACTTTTGCTAAGACCCTCTGCCCCGCTCAGTAATCATACATTAGTGGGCCGGCCCCTTCAAGAGAAAGGGAGTGACACCCTCTGCCCGTTCCTAAATGGGAGGTAATGGACGCCCATCTACCTCCAGAAAGGCCACTCCGGCACCCACTGGGCCTCTGGCGGCATCGAACAACGCAGAGGCCGCCCAAATCGGGCCCCCAGGCTGCTCAAAAAAGCAGCCCACTGCTGGAATTCAGAAACCGGCCCCATGGGCATTACCAGAGTGCCCGCGTTACCAATCCGACGCTGTCTCATGGGTGGGTTGCGAAGGCAGCCGCAATCTTCAGTTGATTTATTTGGGGCGGGGTGGGGGGCGGTGTTAGGAGTTTGAAGTTGTGGATGACCCAAGAAAGAGCTGCATTCTGTGCAGCGCTCGAGGTGTTGAGTGGCATGGAGTCGGTGTGTTAGGGGGTCCAGTAATGTGAAATGGGATCCTTAAAAGCTACTACAGGGTGTGTCCAGGGCTAATTGGATGGCAGGCCCAAGAGTAGTACAGTCTTACACTGTTATTGCATACTTACGATCATAATTGTCAGGCACACCCAGGATATTATGGCATTGATTTGAAAATTTTGTGGCATAAAAAGGAAATTTTGAGGCACACAACTGCATTTTTAGCAGCATTTTGCACAAAATTTTGTGAGTAGACAATCTGTTTTACTGTTGAACCGTTGAAGTAACTGACAGATGGGCATCCTGTGTGCCCATTGTTTAAAAGACACCTAAAGCCTGATTACAAATGTCCTGTTTGCGCAAGGATTTCAGTCACAAGTATCGATGATGCACATGATGGTTGAGAGGTGCGATAAAATTCGCACCCTTTTGTTAAATTTTGGGAGGGAAAACCTGCTAGAATTTAACAAGGGGGAAAAGACTCCATATTTGCTGTAGCAAGCTGATTTTGGAGCAGTAAGCACAAAAATCCACGGGTTAGTCCCTAAAACATCGGAATAGGCGAAAATTATCGCATCAGATACATCTAAACACTTCTGTGCTGGAATTTTATCGGATGTGATGATTAACGCATTCAACTCTACACCGGCCACTTCTAATCAGGACCATAGTCTCTAGCTTTATCTAACCTGTGTAGGGCCAAAACTGCGCCACAGGCAAGAAACTTAGTTTTCTTGTATCAGTCTCCTTTCAGCATTACAATTAAACAAGTGCTCTTAAAAAGCAAATAACTGGCGGGACATTCCTTTTCATTGACTAGCGATAAATGTTATACTGTCTCTGGTACCTACCCTCAAACATCTCCATTAAACGTAGGTCTTGAACCTCTTGGCCACTACTGCCAAGGCCGTGCTGTCGCAGTTTCAGGATCTGTTATCGGCATTCATTACACTAGCACATTAACAAGTGTGAGTCGCATGCAGAACAACCTGTGAGACATCTTGGTGCTGGTACCAGACTTAAACAATCTATAGGACAGACTACCATTACCCAAGTCTGTAACACTCCTATTACCTACTGCAGGATGAAAAACTGAGTAGGTGATCTTGTAATTATATAGCGCTTACTACCCTTGGCAAGGCGTTGAAGCACTTTACGGCGGACAGGATGCTACTCTGGAACCCAAGGTTAGTAGTTAGTCCAGTTTTTTTGACATTGTTGGTTATTAGGATTAGTCTTGTGTGCAGCAGCTGCTCCTTCGTTATGGCGGAGGAGTGTCGCCCCACTGCTGACAGCCAGCAGATGTAAACAAGAAAAATAAAATGATGTTAAAACAATTTTATTTTTCACTGAGACGAGTCTTCGGGCTAGGCCATCCTGACGGACAGCTGCAGGAAGGAGTGGTGGGCCCTGTAAGTGCACATGTCGGTTTGGCCGGCCGTCTTAGGACAGCCAAACCATCATGCGCACTTAATTTCTTCAACCCAAGCTGTGTTGGACAGCCAGGTGGAGAACAGGGATAGTCTCCCTTCCCCTGAGCAAGCGTCCAACCATCCCACTCGGACCAATCCCAGCGTTTCTCTCATGCTGGGTAACAGTATTGCCAGCATGAGAGCAGCATCTGGGAGCCTGTACAGTGTGCCAGGAGTCGGAGCAGAAGAGTACCAAGGCAGCGGGCAGCAGGTAAGTACTCTTTTATTTTTTTGCTTTGCTTTCCCACCACTTTTTATTGACAGAAGCCGCCTCTGCTTGTGCACTCAGACTCTTGGAGGCAAACCTGCAAAATTTCCACTCTGGTTACTTCAGCAGATGAATTAATGCAGCCATCAACTTAAGTTGAAGTAGGTGGAGTAATGCATTAGCTTTATTTCTTCACCCGCAAATTTGGGCTGGAGGCAGTGGCACAGACAAAAGCAACTTAAAAGTAAACTTCATTTTTCTTTTTGGTAAAGAAAATATTAGCCATTGCAGTTGTTTACTTTAAGGTTAACTAAGAAGTGCAGTTTGAAAAGTTAAAATAGTTTGTCAGCAGACTTTTTCCTTTTTTTTTTTTTTACAAGGATCTAATGTGCTAACAGATTTTCACGGCTGCAGTTTCTTCGTTGGGATATCACCCCCCTGACTGTTTTGTTGCTCCTGGGCCCCCCCTTTAAATCAAGTTTACTGTTACTTTTGATTGCATTTTTTTTGATCCTCGGTGTGCGGCACGCCCGAGCAAAGTTACTGGAGAGTGACTGAGGGGTGAGGCTGCTGCTTGATGAGTGACAGCTGCTGGGCCTCATGGGGATAAAGTGCGCATGTCGGTTTGGAGAGGTCCTTGCTCCGACCAGCCCGACATGAGCACTTAAACCCCTGCCTACCTCTGTAATGTAGAAGCCTGGGGGATTGCTGCCACAGCTCCCAAGGCTCCAAATGAGCACTGGCAGCGCCTGACCGAGCCAATCCTTGCGCTGCTTTCTTGCTTTTTCTTAACAGAAACGGCAAGAGAGCAGCATCTAGATTGGTTCAGGTGTTGCAGGGTGGGATAGGGACTGGAGGGAGGTCACAACTTCATGCACGCCTGATGCCTCGTCTGTTGGAGGCAAAGTCACGAGTCTGAGTCACAAGTGTTCAGTGCTGACAGGGACAGACAGTGACTGTTTTAACTTAAGGTGCAGGAAATTATAAAGTACTTTATACTGAAGAGCATTGGCGGAAGGGAGGCACAGCTTAATGCGCTTAGGATATTTGCAGTGTCTTGATCCATCTTTATCAGTAGTGCGCGCACCACTTCTCTGAGTGCCCTGGGTGGTGGAGCCGATCTTGATTTTCACTTTTTAAATGTCATTGTCATTTGCACGTTCCGTCGCTCGCGCGCTCTCTGATTTATCTTTTTGCAGTGCTCAGACTTTTCTCCCGGTGGTCTACCAGGATGGCTTAAAAGCAAAGCCACTGGAAATATGCGATTGTGTGGCCGCGGCGATTTTCGCATAAATATAGATTTGTTTCATTTGCCACATAATCCATCTGCTGCATAATCAGCAGATTTTAACAAAAACATGTTTCTGCTCAGCGGTTGAAAAGTTACTAAAACCGCAGCGACACGTGTTGATGCTCAGTGGAAGGCCTTTTGCATAGTTGGACTGGTCACCTTTCAGTTGGGTATTGCTATATTTGGGTGTTAAACTGGCACTAAAGAGGTGCAATTAATGCCCAGACTGTCTTAACAAGTTTAAAATTGACAAAATAATGAAGTAATACTATCACAAAATGTGCCGCATAACTTGGTTTTTATTGCCGCATAATTTACTCAACCCTGCCGCATAATTTGGCCCTCCACTGCCACATAAATCCAATGGCCCTGCCTAAAAGGCATTGATGGGTTGGTTGTCTATGTAGCCGGTGGAACTTAAAAGTTGTTGGAAAGGCCACCAAGGGCATAAAAATGCAGGTACACTTTTGAACATGTTGGCAAACTTGTGAACATGCTTGCAAACAACGCCCATGAGTCAACATATATCCTCTACACCCACTCTCTCATTTATCCCAAACGCCATACCACTACTATGTTCCCCAAAATAACCCTTTCTTGACTCTCTCCTACTCTACCCCTCCTTGCATCTTCTGACACCTCCTTTACTGTACTGATCCCCCAAAACAAACCTTTCTAAACTCTTTCCTCGGACTCTTCCCCTCCAAAAACCCTTTTTACTCATCCAAAAGCCTCCTCCTACTGCTATGACCTAAAAAAAGAAATCCTTCACTCTTCTATCCCTCCACTATCCTTTTCAATCAAAATAACAGACTAGCATGTTCACTTCTCTAATTCCATATACCACTAATCCTTTATGGGTTCCAGAGTAGCGTGCTACTCGTCAACAAAGCGTTTCAACAGCTCATCAGGGTTACAAGCGCTATATAAATGCAAACCTTTTTCCCCCCCCTCCCTAACCCTTCTCAATCCAAATAACTGACTAACATATCCACCACTCAAATTACTTCATATTTCACTATACTAATTTTCAACACTAATCCTTTATGGGTTCCGGAGTAGCCTGCTACTCGCCAGATAAGCGCTTCAACACCCCATCAGGGGTAACAGGCGCTATATGAATTCAAACCTTTCTTTCCCTTCTATCAATCCGCTATCCTTCTCACTCCAAATAACTGACTAATATCCACCACTCAAATTACTTTCATATTTCACCATACTAATTCACCACTAATCCTTTATGGGTTTCCGGAGTAGCGTGCTACTCGCCAAAAAAAAGCGATTCAACACCCCATCAGGGGTTAGAAGCGCTATATAAATACAAACCTTCTTTCCTCTTCTATCCTTCCGAATCCAAATAACTGACTAACATATCCACCACCTAAAATTTACTTGCATGTTTCACTATACTAATTCAACACTAATCCTCTATGGGTCCCGGAGTAGCGTGCTACTCGCCGAAAAAGCGCTTCGACGCCTCGTCAGGGGTAGTAAGCGCTATACAAATGCAATTACAATACAATACAACATGTACACCACATTTCCACTCGGAGCAGTGACCGGTGAAATGCAGGGGCTTAGTTACCAATGGTGCAGTGCGGTGCAGTAGTATAGGGACCAATTCAGCACCAACTGCTGTATTTTACTACCCGAAAGTGCAGACAGGTGACATTCTCCTTGCTTGCACCAGGGTCCCATTGCATCTAGCAATGGGACCCTGTATCTAGCAAGGAGATAGACTGCTGGTGACCAGTGCGTCTGAAGGACAGGCAGCTTTGCACGTGCTGTGTGCACCGAACACTGAAATGCTGGCTGACATTAACAGCGTTGGTCTATTCGGTGGTGAGGATTAGGCTGGACGAGTGTTGAATTACAATATGGTCTATGCGGGAAGAGAGTAAGTGCTTGCTGAGTGTGATTTATAATAGAGGCCCTCTCTTCCCGGCCTAAGTGCTCCATGAAGTGGAGTGAGAGATAGGCCTGCATTCTAGGCTGAACACTAGGAGAGCATTCCTTAAAGGCATCGAGTCTGCCATTGAGTGACAGAGGAGCAACTCATAGGTTCCAGTGGATTACAGGCATCCATGCTGAGCGCTCTTTAGGGTCCCCACCATGTGCACTATGAACAATCACAGGCAGTGTTTTAGGTAGCATAAAGGTCAGTAGGAATTGTTGTTTCCCTCACCGGGAGCTGTAACACGAGGTCTGCAAGCAATTGCAGTGTACTGCTCTCGATGCTTGGACACCCCAGCTAAAGAGCAGCTGATGGCAATGTGCTTGTCTAATGCAGATGTTTAGTACTCTTCGCTGCAGACTGGGGTTCAGCCTCCTTGCTTTACAAACGCCTTAAAATCTTGCTGGGGCACTCCACAAATGCATGGCATGCAAAATAATCAGCATGTGCACTTTCATTTAAATAGATAAATTAGAATTAATAGAATGACGTTTGTGTTTCTATTCGGAGTCACATGTATGATATAATATAGGCACGGGATCGATGACTGTCACATGCATTCTAATGCACTAGTGATGAGCTTTTCCTGTGTGTTTTCTTCTGGCATATTCCTATTTGTGTTATTTGGTGTGTGTTTGTCTTTGTGCATTTTTTCTCTATCCATCTGTTCATGTTGGTCATATGTAAATGATTTGTATATTGCCAGTTAATTATAAAGTTGATGAGCATTATGAAGACATGGCACCAGAGGCAATCTTTATAGTAAATCCGTTTTGTAAGTCCGTTTTTATATAGCGCAGCTACTCACCCTTACGGGTCTCAAGGCGCTGGGGGCAGTCGTGGAAATTAAGTGAGCTATTGCCCAGAGTCACATGGTGCTGAGCTGAGCTGCCGCCGGAGCCGGGGATCGAACCGTGAACCCTGTGCTCCGAAGTCAGCTGCCCTGGCCGCTGCACCACACCTCTCCAATTATGTACAGAGGTGAGGGAACTTATTTGTTTTCAAACTGTCCAGCCCCAGAATATGAATGCTACTTGGTACATTTCAAAATACAGCACCTTTGTGCCGCACAAACAGCAATAATGTGTTTTGTATGGTATTTGTACAAAAAGCACTGATAAATATTATGCCAAAAATGTACCAGTGGAGAACTTTGGCCTCTGCATTCTCTGGGGAGAGAGTTCCTTCATATGATAGGGAATTGTACTGTCCAACTTTTGTGCATGCCTTTACTGACCAGTGGAAGCCCCTGCTCAATCTGCATACTTTAAAGGGCCAGCCCAGCGAAAGATGGGAATGACACCTCCGCCCCCTTGGTACAAGGGAGGTAATAGAGGCCCATCTGCTCAGGCCCCACTGGGCCGCGAGCAGCATCTGATCTAAACAGCACAGACACCGCCCAAATAGACTACAACTCTGCCCAAAAAAGCAGCCAACATAGACAGCAGCAGCAGTCACTCGCTCTTTTCTCTTCAAGACCATGCATAAATGCAGCAAGGGTACACATCTGTTCCCCAAGGCGCGCGCACTACTTTTACAAGCCATTTAAGACACACTTTTCCATTCATGGTGCCCCTGGAGTGGTGTTCTAGCCATCCTCAAGCTCTCTGGCACCTCCAAGGGTAGGAGGCACTATATAAATTCAGCTACAATTCTATACAAAAAAATAAGTTGTGATGATGGTGAGATTACTTGCAACAAAGCTACGCAGGCCTGGGCCGTGATAGTCACAGCGAGATGACTGCAGTGGAACTCTGAACAAGGATGGGGGTGATATGATCATATTTCTTCATTCCCTGAATGAGAAGTAGGGTGCCCTACTGCCTTTTAATGATTATTCCTTTCTGCCTCATTGTGTCCAGTCCGACAAATCACAATAACGTGTATTTGCTTAGTAGATTTCATTTGTAAAGTTATATCAATAAATAAAGAAATCTGTGAGGTGCTCAGCATTGTTCTCCAATTATTTTATGATCTATGGTTATACTGAATAATCAGCTACCTACATCATTATTATAAGAAATCTCTTTGATGTCATAACTACACTTTCACAATTGCTATATTAACCATCTTGCTTTCTCAAATATGCTTGAAAATGTACCATTTGCCTACTTTTCCCCCCCCAAATTTTCTTTTTTGGGGGGGGGGGGGGGGGGCACCCCTCTTACGACAGTCCAGCTCGCTTGCTCGCCACTGGGCACTCATGACGAAATTTAACGCCCCACCACTTTCAAATGTCACAAGCCGTGACTGGATTCTCACCACACTCCTTTGACCTGTGCCACCGTGTAAACGGGCAGCAAGGTTTATTTGCTTTTATTGCAGCTTCTCTTCAAAATTGTGTGGCTCAGGCTTCACAACTAACTTTGCGTTCATTTTGCAAAATTACAAAAAGCTGGAGGGTCTTAATCATATATCACTTCCCTTTCAGTTGCATGTCTCAAACTGAACTGAACATTGTATTCCTATTCCTAATTTTGTCGGGTTACGCTGAATTTCTTTTCTTCATGCAGCAGCTTTACTTTGTAGTAACATTATTAATGCTCCACTGTTACGTTGTATCCTATTCTTTAGCTTTGCCGTGCAGTCCTATTCCTAATGCTGCAGTGTTACATTGTAGTAATATTGAGAAGACGTTGCCTAGCCCTGCCTGACTTGCCTTTCGTGATTGCCTTGGCTCTCCGGCAAGGCTCAGCCCTTTCGGACCCCGAATCACTCTGCAACTTTATGCAGAGTACTCCTAGCCTCCTGCTTGCTTCTTAGGCTGCCTCATTTTCTCCTCTGCCACTTTGCCTCACTTCACCTTTTGCCTCTCAGCACTTGCCTCTTGGTGCTTCTTCGAACTCTCTGCTCTTTCTCTTGCCCCTTTTTGCCACATTATCCACTCCTTCCTGTGTGCCTTTTTGCACTGTTTTCAAGCTCCATGCTCCTCTTTTGCTGCAACTTGTTGCTTTTTTGCCCCTTTTTTTCCTCACTATCTCCACTCTCACATTTTGCTTTTTTTTTGCCACTTTTGACTGTTTTCTCCCTTTTTCCTTTTCGCTCTTTCTCACCTTATAGCATTTTTTCCAATTGGGTTCACCCGCCTCCCCTGGACGCCTACCTGCGCTTTCCCTCCACTGCCTCCCGCTTTCTCCTGCTGCAGGCTCCTGCCCTGCCCACTGTCTCTATGATCTCAAACCCCCCCATCCCTGGACCTTCTTAATGGCAGCCACAGCTCAGACTCTCACACAGCCGTGCGCCAATGGCCAGTCCAGCCACTGCACTTCTGGTCCTTTCTCCCAGCATAACTACCTCGCCACAGCTCTCCAAAATCTGAACCCCAGACACCTCTCTCCACGCTGCTTGCTGGCCGCCCTGGCCAGCTCCCAAGATGCAGTCTTTTGCACCGCCTGCTGCTTCTTCTGTGCCCTGCCAGCATTCTGTAATCCCCTCTCCTACTGTCACACTCTCTTATCCGCATCTTGTGACAGACACACAACACCTGCCTCACACTGGCCTACGCCCTCCTGAACACTCGCTTGCTCACCAAACATCCCATCAAAATGTGGGACCTCCTACTCAACCTCTTCCCCAACATACCCTTCTTGTTGAGACCTGGCTAAAACCCACCTCGGCCACGGATATAGCTCTTTGATTCTCCTCAGCGACCTCAACTTCCGCCAGAGGACCTCACTTACCTGAAAAGTACCAATCTCCAGCAAAACCTGAACAAAAGTGAAGGATCTGGGTGAAGGACCCCACCCACACTGCAGGCCATCTGCTAGGCCCTACTTTCACAAATATCACGGTGCCATCTTCCCTGGACTGACTACTCCCTCTTCTGCTTTGACATACACCTTAGCCACCCACAAATTCCCTTTCCAGCCGAAACTAGCGGACGCAACTGGAGCACAAACTTCTAAACCACTGCAGGATGCACCAAGACAACCTACCCTAATCAATCGACAACTTCAACTACTGGACCATCTCCTGCTGTGACTCCCTGGCCCTACTCAAAATCACGACCACCTTGAGGACCAGACTTGGAGCAGGTTGGTACACCGACAACCTACGCTTCATTAAACACCACTGCAAACAGCTGAAGACTCATCTGCATGGACTATGACAAACAGGCCTACAAATCAGCCCTCCAACACTGCTGCCAAGCTCTTAGCTCTGCCTGAGCAGACCAACACTACCAATAACTGAAAGGAAATCTTCTCCATAGTATAAGAATTCACCTCCCACACTGCCTGCTAAATGACAGTCCTCCCTCCCCAGAAGCTCTGCTTCCAGCTCGCTCTTTACTTCCATAACAAGATGAGTACAATCTAAAACTTCGCACCCCAACTGGACCCCTCCACTTTGGTGGCCCTCCATCACAACCATAACACAGCAGAAACCACCTTGACTACTGGCCCACCATCACCCCCTCATAAATCACTGCCATTATGCACTTCATAAATTCAGAAGATCTCTTGGACCCTTGCCTGCATTTCGCCTTCTGCAAAGGTCTCAAGCCCATCTTCACCATCCTCACCCTAATCCTCATCAACTCCCTCACCACTGCTACTTTCCTGGATGCCTGGAAACATCCTGTCACTACTGAAAAAAAACCTATAGACGATTCAACTTCACTAGCAAACCACAGACCCAACTCAGTGCTACTCTACCCTGCGAAAGTCTTGGAGAAACTCATCAAAAAGAGACTAGCAAAACATCTCAACAAAATCCTCCTCTTGGACCCATCCAAATCAGTATTCGGTCCTAGCCACAGCACCAAGACTGCTCAGTCCTGCAGCCGACGACATCTGGCTCATAATGGACCAATGCAACACAGCGGTCCTCGTCCTCCTCGACCTCTCCGTGGCTTTCGACATAGTCTCCCACCAGATGCTCATCCAACACCCCCACAAGACGGGGATAGTTGGAACAACTCTTCAGGGGATCATCGCCTTCCTCACAGGCCACACAAAGGTTTGCCTAGGCCTCCCCCCACCCACCTCTGAATGCTCCAATCTGGTCTGTGATATTTGAAATGGCTGTTTATTGTGACAACAGATGTTATCTGTTTTTATTGTGACTACAGATGTTATCTGCTACCAAATGTATTTTCACTAAATCATGGATATGAACTCAACTGTTTTCTTTGTGATAGGATGTTTGGCCAAATGTAATATATTTTTTTCCGTTTTCACACATGGAGAGGTTCACTGATTTGCTCAGAATCACAGATGTATTGTGCTGAGACCTAGCAAGCATTGACAAAGCCAAGAGGGCTCGTCTTTGTGACTTTTGACTCTGCCTTGCCTTTTGTTCCTGCTGTATGGCATGAGCATTGCCGACTTGGCAATGATTTATATCCATGCTGTATAGTAGTAGCTTGGCTGTTGTGCAGCATGGCTAAAAATAACAAGCATTTACAATGTAATCGGTCTCGCATTTATTTAAAGCTAGAGCTATTGACTTTGTAAATGACAATGTTTTTTACTTGTGTTTTTTTTGTTTGCAGTGTAGTCATTTAGAAAAAAAAGTGCACACTATACCATATTATAAGCTTTCACAGCAACTGTACAGAAAAGCAGCTTTGGTTGTATTGGCTTGTGTTATGGAATATGTTACAATGGAAACAGGCTTTAAGACCTTCCCAGATTCAAAAACTGCAAAGTTCTTCGCCTGACACTAAGATTGCCGCCACGCAGTGTAAAGCTTCACTACACTCGTACACGGGAGCGAGGCTTATGTGCACATGTACAGAAGCGAACAAAAAAAAAAAACATTAGCCAATGGGTCTCGCCTTTGGGACCTTATAAGTATTTAGCCATGCAGCATATTATCCTGCGTGCTACAATATCTACGGTTACTTCACGTGCCACTGGTGAACAGCCACACACACTTAAGGATGGGCTTCTGTGCTATTTAATCCCTCTGTGAGCATTAGTGCATGTTAAGATTGGCACCTTCACCTATTAATCCTCACTATATGCAAGGAAGTTCTGTCTGCAGAACTGTAATAAGCAGGGATACAGGACCGCTTAGATGCTGTGTAGTGGCAGTCGCTCTGTGTCGGAAGCTGGGTAGTGAAACAGGAGTCGAAGCTACACCACTGCAGCTCCATGGATAAATTACTTTGTTGATATTTACACTTTTGGTGGCCTCTAATTAGTGATCCACATTTTAATGTAAAGATCTTTTTGAGCATTTGATGCTGGCTGAGCAGGGTGTGTGAGGCGAAGGAGTGCTAGCAGAGATGGGGAGAGCATGTTTAAGGGAGTGTGCTCCATTTGGCCAGCTGATCTGGAATAGCCTCCTCCCTAATGCTTGCTGCAGTAAAGTACTACAAAGGGCAGTGGTTGCAGGGAGAATTGAGCAGCAGGGGGGCTGCTGCAAAGGATTCTCGGCACTCTGCATGTTGAGTAAGTGACATGTTGAACATCAGAGAAGCATCTAGGCACACTGAATACACGGAGAGGCCTGCGAAGAATGAGGCTAGCCGTGGTGCAGGCATAAACTGATCCTCTCAATGGGGCAACTGCTAGGAATGCTGGGGACTCTGCATGTTAAATGAGCAGCAGAGAGGCCACTGAACACTCTGAATGGAGAGAAACTAACCCCTCTCCGGTGGCATATGTGGTGGTTTATGTATTTCTGTAACTCAATAACCTCTCAATATCAATGCTAAAATCACACCCGGTACTTCAACATGATTCAGTGCGTAGTATGGGCGAGTGTGTATGTGTCACCACAGACGAAAAGTTGCCAATCCTTCATAGGAATTCAGGAACTAAGACCCAGAATTGAAAGGGGCTACCTTGCACATATTGTAGAATTCCAGATTATTTTTTTAAACAAACCCATAGATTGCTTGCAAAATCGCCTTCAATAAATTGGTGAGCAGTTATTTAAAGAGTACCTTTAAAATAATTCTTTACAACAATGGCACATATTTTTGGAACTGAATTTTGAATAATTCTGGTTGGAGAAAAAATATACATAAACACACTAACAAATAAAATTTCTGGATTATGTTGCATACTTAAATGTGAACGGATCACATTTCAGACTTTTCATTAGTATTTGGAATTATTAACAAATGGCATATTGGAGACCGAAATGGAAACATTAAACCTGTTAGTGACACATGCACATTCTTGGGTACGTTTTGACAAACGTGGCCCCATCTGCAAGCATTTAACACTGCTGCTCCGTAACCTGATCAAGGAAAGTAATATTATAGAAGACACATATGCGTGTGCTCTGATGACCACCTTGCACAGATAAGCACTTTCCTTGACCACTTCTACAGACTAAGACAAAATCTTATGTTAGCACAACGTTTAATCAGAGCAGAAGTAGAGAAAAAGCCTGACAAAAAATGCATTACTCATAATGGCAATGATAACCCTTGCAAAGATTGCTCTTGGCAGTTGCCCCTTCACTAAGCAGCCATCTTTGGTGTAACTTAAAGTAAGATTTGATCATTATGCAACCAGCTGGTTCTACAATACAGTGAAGTACCCCTTCACACAAACGGGTGCACCTACCTTGTGGCAAATGAGCAAGCATCTGAAAAGCAATAACCCGTTCTCACGAGCTTTCAAGATTCTGCACCCTTTCTGTCACAAAAAATAAGCAAAGAACAGCTTTCTCGAGCTAATGCCGTCATTTCCCCGGCCCATCACCACAGGCCCGCTGTGCTGGATTGGTTGGAAGACAGTTGAGGTAATACAAAAGAGCAAACGGCGCCAGCGGCCATAACGGTTTGGGAAAGTAACAGCTACATTGTTAAGACAGTCCTGAAGTAAGTTTGAGGTCTTGCAGCTGGAGTCCCTCTTCAATGTCCGCAACCTAATAACGGTGATTTCTGTTTTGAAATGCATGTGCATGTACCCTTTACTAGGTAACGTGTGTATGCCAATGGAAACCTATCTGGCACAGCAAATACAAGGAAAGATGTATATGCCAACACAAACCTACCTGGCACTGTGCATGCAGCACATGCAAGGAAAAATGTGCTTGCCAACGGAAAACTACATGGAACAGTGCATGCAGCACATACAAAGAATGATTCCTGTGCCTTCCATACCTGGAGCAGTACAGAAACCAACAACAGATAGCTGGTTGGAGAGACAGAGGCAGGCGATGGAGGGAAGGTGGCCTCCAACACCAAACCTCAGCAGAGCTGCCTCCTCCTCGAGCTCTGGTAAGGGACCGGTTCCTCCCCCTCCTTGCTGCTGTTAAGGATCTAGCACAGGCAGAGCTGCCAATCAGTCTGTCACCGCCTGGTGCCAACCTCTGAGGGGAGAGGGTAGACGGAGCAGTGGCTGTCTGTCATCAGTACATAGTGATGGGTGTAAGAATAGAACATTTCATGGGTATTTGTACGGCTCATGCTCATTCCAAATGGTATGGCGGCAGTGAAAACGTACGTTTCTTGTTACCCAATGATGCCGATTTGATCGATTTCAGAAGGACTAGAAGCTCAGTGGGCGCCCTGGGATACTTGTACCTCTGACCGTGATGTCAGGAAAAGATTCCTTCAGTGAAAGCATGAGTCACTATCGGCCTGATTTCGGATGGCTCGTTTTTACAGGCAGCAGAAAGAAAATAGCTAACTCGTGGCTAACAGATGTCAAAAGGTAAGAGGCCGCTGTACTTTGAATTGAGGCCGAGTGAGGCGTTTATAATGGACGTGGAGATGGGGTAAGAGCTTGGGCATCTCCGTATTCACGCCAGCGCCTGTAGGTTTCCTTAGTGGCCTTTGCGCCTTTCCTACGGGATCCACCTTTCTCTCTGACCTCGGCTGACTCAGCGCACACCGCGCTTTAACTTATAGCTTTAATCTGGTGTGGTCAACCTTCCTGGACCTCGACTCCTCGAGCGCGCATCATCTCTCAACCCAATTCCTGTGCAGTTGTCCTTTCTTGAGGCTTCACAATTATTCCTCCTTACCACTGACTCACCCTGGTTCTTAACTATTCCCTAGCACTTTCCCAGCGCTAGTGACACCCTGCTTGTATCTACCTACATATTCCACGCCTTCAAGCAAGCAAATTAGTAACCTGGTCCTGATAATGGCCTGAAATCTGAACAGGTCGAAATGCCGACGACACTGCAGCGCAATCTATGGCGCCATCCTCGTGGTTCCCTCAAAATTAACTGTACTTATTAATGTATGGGAGCCAATAAGAGTTCACTGTATATGTTCTTTTTTTGCGCTGTTTACAGTATATAATCTTTCACTTGTCACTTGCGCCGTTTACCTTTTCCACAAGCACTTGTTCATAGTTTTGTACAGGTTACATGACATTTAATGTAACAGATTGCTGCTGTCATGTTTCTCACCATATAGATGAAAATAATTTTTGCATTTATGGAGCTTTAGTTTTTTGACTCCGTCTTTTTTCCCCCCTATCCTTGCAAATTTCTATGTGCATGCTTCTTTATAAGTAAAACTGTCAACTAAATAATACCTGTTGAGACATTGTTGCATTCTACAAATGATCTAGCACAGGCAGAGCTGCCAATCACTGTCGATGTCACCGCCTGGTGCCAACCTCCGAGGGGGGAGGGTAGGCGGAGCAGTGGCTGTCCGTCATCAGTACATAGTGATAGGTTTAAGAATAGAACATTTCATGGGTATTTGTACGGCGCATGCTCGTTCCAAATGGTATAGCGGCAGTGAAAACGTACATTTCTTGTTACCCAAAGATGCAGATTCTATTGATTTCAGAAGGACGAAAACCTCAGTGGGCCCCCTGGGATACTCGTACCTCTGACCGTGATGTCAGGAAAAGATTCCTCCAGTGGAAGCATTAGTCACTCACTAATTTCGGATGGCTCGTTTTTACAGGCAGCACAAAGAAAACAGCTAACTCATGGCTAACTGATGACAAAAGGCACGCGGCCGCCGTACTTTGGATTGGGACTGAGTGAGGCGTTTATCATGGATGCGGAGATGGGGAGCCCCGCAACTCATCTGCCTTCCACTCCTTTTCCTGGAGCCCCCACTGTTAAAAGCAAAATACTAATCATGAACATTACCTGCGCCATCTTGTCTGGTGGAATTCTATGTGCACATAAGTTGCAGTCATTTTAATCTATCACAGCCATTTTGTACTCTGTTGGTCACCTTTGTTTCACCCTGCCCTTACTAGCATCCCTCTGACCCTCTGACCGACCTGGTATGTGTGCTGGGGGCTATAAACTCTATTGCCACAACAAACCTCAGCGCCACTTGCTGCCACAAACTCGTTTTTCCTCATCTCTGTTTTCAGGCAAACCTTTGGACACTCTACCCTTCACTGCACCTAGTTACACAAACAGGTTCCAAACACCAAAAAGACTCTTGCAACATGATTTATTGCACTGCAAACAGCAAGACTTGTTGTTACCAATAATGGGACCTGTTTTTATCAACAGAACGGACTCTTAGATCTGGCCGGTCTCACATGTTTTAGACCCTGAAGCAAGGTCCAGCTGCAAGATAAGATTGTCTGTTTGACCTGGGTGGGAAGAGAATTACTGTTGGGCTTGTGTGACAACCTGCCCGGGCGGGACCCCAAGCTTGTGTAACCATGTTGACAAAACAAATGCATTGTGTCAAACCTGTATAAAAGGAAGAGCCAAAGGAGTATCAGCAGAACACTTCCTCAGACATCCCGGTGTCTGCAGTTGACGTGATCTCCTCATGAGAAATAAACCTTTTTCTTGTCTTCCAGTTTCCAGCGCTTGCCTCATTATTTTGATAGCGAACCCAAAGTGAATTAGAGGTGGAACCCTGCACCGGGCAGCATTGAGGGTCTTAGAAGACTCGCTGCCTTTCACAAATTGGCGCCCAAACGTAGGGGCCCATCAGCGACGCGTGGGTCCGGTAGAGAGGTCCTAACGACGGAGTGAACGACTAAACGATTGGTGTATACCTGCCTGAGAAGACCCTTGTCTGGCTGCCGATCGACTGAACTTCACCGGTTCCGAACGGACCTCTCTCGAGTGACCTGCGGTCCTGACTGGGACCTTAGAGGAACGCCGCATTGATTGTTGGAGTGAGAGGACAACCAGGCGCTGGAAGGGGAAGACTAAGAACTGTCCATACGGTCCGGGTAAGGTCGTGAAAAAACGACTTAAATTGATTGATTGATTGAATAGTTTGATTGAAATACTAGTATTCCTTTTTTTTGATATTGAGTTATTTGCGACATTTCCCTGCTTGCAAACAACGAAGAATAGGAATATTCTCTCTCTTTGCAGGCAGCGAAGGACAGGTAGTGCAGACTTTTTGTCTAAATTGATTGATTGAGATATTCATTTTTGACCGATAAATACGTCATGCCTGTTTTCTCTAGATTGTTTGATTGTAATTGTTTTGGACCCGACCGTTCGTTAGAGGTCAGTCAGCCGGCACCGCCGGAAGGCACACCTAACAAGGACATATACGTAAAGTATGGATTAGCCACCGTAGCTTATAGCAAACTATGGCATAAATACACTAGGAAGGACCGGGTAAATCAGTGGCCACTGACGGGATCTTTCGATCCCGCTAAAATAGAAACGTTAGAATTAGCTCTCCACAAAAAGAAAACTAGACCAGCCATGTTTGACAGTTTTGGTTTATGGCGAAAAGAGGCAGCTCAAAGAAAGAAAAGGGACGAAGCTAGACAAGATAAAGAAACCCGAAAATCAGCTTACCAAGCCTGTAAAAGATTAGAAGAAAAACTAAAAGAAAAGGAAATCGATAAAAAGGAACAGGAATCAAAAATATCAGGTCAATGCCCTGTTAGAACGCCTCGACTCTTTACCCCAAGTTACCAGCAAAACAAAGGGTAGATGATGATTTATTGTTAGGTCCCCCAATCATATACATGCCACCCCCTTACGCCCCTACTCATCCCGTAGCACAACGCCAGGACCACCAAAGTATAGCCGGAGATGGCACGATCGCCTCAGTCTCCACCGCCTCTGCTCCCACCGAGTCACCCACACCAAATGCCTCATCAAAGGATACAGTAGTAGAGGTAGGATCAAAAGAAAAAGGAGCGCCCAGGGTCCCGCGATTAAGTAAAAATGAGCGAGCAGGCATTGATAAAATAGTTAAATCCCTCATAGATAGGAAGGAGACAGAAGAGTATGTAACTGACATATGCAACTCCTATGTTGAAAACCGCAAACGATACTTTATTGTACGTCTCTGTTACCACACTCTTACTGCATATGAAGAGAAGTACCAAGATGTAGGGCCCGAGCGGCTAGTGGCTCTCTATAGGAAGGTAGACACCGGAGATGAAGGCGACAACGATGTTACAGAACTCTTTTCATCCACACTGGAGGTATTCTGTCACCTCGTGGAACAAGGACGGATAGATAAGGACAGGACATCTAAGATAGCAGGACCCCGGTGGAAAAACCAGATAGCATGATGCCGATAAAAGAAGATGCCCCTTATTGGGTACCTCCTAGAGGACAAGGGACTCATGACGATATGAACCATCAAGACGCTAGAGGAAGGGTGGTCTACAATTGGGTGTATCAACCATGGGACAGACGGGACATTTTGACGTTCCGTAAATCTTTACCGGATTTACGAAAGAACCCCACCGCCTTTTACACCGAGCTAGGTACCGCTCTGGGATCAACAATAATGACACTTGCCGACATAGACTTGTTCTTCGGGTTATGTTTGCCAGCAGATGTGTGGAAACAGATTAGGAAAATAGACCATACCGAACTGCTTGGTCATACCTGGGAACAACTCAACACATTAGATTAACCGGTTTTTGACCAGGGTTCCGCTGTTTAAGCAATATTGGACCTCCCTGACAAAATAGTGCAGAAAGTGAAAACGCTGATCCCAGAGAAAAAGATAGACTGGTCCATAGTAACCGCATGCCGCCAGAAACCACAAGAGGATGTCTCAGAGTATTTCTCCAGTTTTGAAACGGTGTTCTCCGATTACAGTGGACAAGACATGTCCACCGCAACCGGACACCACTTATTTGTGCAGAACTATGTCAAAGGACTACTGCCAGATGTATCCCAGAAATTACAAGCCAGCGAAAGTAGTTAGGCAGCATCTAAACCGGCGGCAATTCTCCAAATGGCCCAGTACTATGAGCATCAGAAAAACGAAAATGACAGGGCTACAGAAAGGAAAAAGAAGGACTTGAAGGAAAGGGTAATGGTAGCACAACTCCAGGGGGCGAATACAGGAAGGGAGCAATATAGGGGAGGATACCAGCAGAATACCCCTAGAGTACAGCCACCTAGAAACAATTCATCGACATCATATGTAGGACGCCAAGACCTAGGACAGGATCAATGTGCATTTTGCAAAGAATATGGACACTGGAAAACCCAATGCCCGGCTTTGTTAGGAGCTGGTAGGGGCAGAGGGGCGAGGGAAATAGCAAGTGGACAGAGAGGAAGAGGACGTGGGAGAGGGTACGCGAGTGAAACAAGCGAGGAAAGGCCAGGAAGAGTGAACACATTTGACCATCCCAAACAGAATCAGTACCAACAGACAGATTATGACAATACGTACGACTTTGCATAGGACAGCCAGGGGCAAGGGAGGGATCCAGTCGAGCTCTATGTTGATCAGCAAGGCCCTTATGTTACCGCTGAGGTCCTGGGCACAAAGTCGCCATTTCTGGTAGACACGGGAGCAACACGTAGTGCACTATCCAAACGACTGATTCCAAGGGCACCCTTGTCAGGCTCACATGTGACCTCAATAGGATTTGACGGTACGCCCTCCACCAACGCTTTGTCCCGACCGATCCCTTTAACCTTGACAACAATAGCGTCGAAACGACATTCCTCCTCTCTTCCAACACCCCAGACGCCATTATGGGTCTCGACCTTTTGAAACACTTCCATGCGACTATCAGATGCTCACCAGACTGAGTGCGTGTCGTCCTGTATGACAACCCCCAGCGCCATAGAGAGAACCCTTCTCAGCACATGTTTCCCATCTCCGAGACTGACGCATCCCTACTGGACACTTTGCCATCACACTTATGGGCTAGGGCTGATTCAGACGTAGGACGAATGATGATTGACCCAGTACACGTAACAATACGACAGGACGCAACCCTACCGAAAGTACCGCAGTACAAAATATCGCCAGAGGGTGAGAAGGCACTGACAGAGATCATACACTCTTTGGTAGAGGCAGGGGTGGTAGAGGAAGTAGTGAGCAACGTTTGTAACAGTCCCATACTACCGATTGTAAAGAGACAGGGAGAGGGAGACGGAAAAGCCTACCGCTTCATCATTGACCTGCGGGAGATAAACAAAATCGTAGTGCCACAATACCCAGTAGTTTCCGACATCACGACAATTTTGACTTTAATCCCCTCCACTGCCACCACCGTCACTATAATTGACCTCAAAAACGCATTCTTTTCCATACCTATACACAAGGACAGCCGCTATCTATTTGGATTCACCCTAAACTCCCGTTAGTACAGATTTTGCAGAGCACCTCAGGGGTACACTGAGAGCCCAAGCATCTATAGCCAGGCGCTTAAAAGACAGACGCCATACAATTGCCAGATGGAGTGGCACTAATACAATATGTAGACGACATCCTTCTAGCAGCGGACACCATACCAATAGCCGTCACCGCCACCATCAAACTATTCCATTTTCTTGCTGAGAATGGTCACAAGGTCTCCCGAAAGAAATTGCAGTTCTGTAAATCACAAGTGACCTATTTGGGTCACCTTTTATCCAAAGAAGGGAGGAAACTCACGCCTGACAGGATCCAGACAATTCTAGACACCCCTGTCCCCAAAGATCAGAAACAAGTCCGCTCTTTGATAGGTCTCACCTCATTTTGCCGACAGTGGTTACCGAACTTTAGCCTCATTGTCAAACCCCTTCTCTCCCTCCTAGCTAAAGACATCCCCTCACCTCTCCCCTGGACCCCCGAATGCCAGTCAGCCTTTAAAGAACTACGCAATGCCCTTTGTTCAGCGCCTGTCCTAGGAACCCCGGATTACTCCAAACCATTCTTCCTCTACACGCACGAGAGGGAAGGATGTGCATTGTCTGTCCTAACACAATCAATTGGTCACAAACAACGCCCTTGTGCATATTTCTCTGCCACCCTCGATCCAGTAGCCAGAGCGCTGCCAGCGTGCCTGCGTGCTGTGGCAGCTGCAGCAGTATCGATACGCCAGAGCGAAGGAATAGTACTCTCCAATCCAGTCACTGTTTTAGTACCCCATGCAGTCGACACACTACTAAACCAGACCAAAACCCAACACTTGACTAGCGCCCGACTGACAAGATATGAGTTGACCCTGCTAGCACCGCACATTACCCTAAAGCGATGCACCACACTCAATCCAGCCACACTGTTACCCCTACCCGAAAATGATCCTAGCGTGACTCCACTACACGACTGTGTGACACTAACCGATGAACAAACAAAGAGTAGAATAGATCTCAGAGACACCGCCTTTCTAGAACCAGATGGAGAACTATGGGTGGATGGTTCGTGCATCAAACTCCCCGACGGCACCACCTCAGCTGCATACGCTGTCACCACAGCCCGAACCGTTCTGGAAACAGCCCGTATTCCCCAACGTTCAGCCCAGGCTGCAGAACTCATTGCCCTCACACAAGCATGTATCTTAGCGACTGACACAACAGTTAACATATACACCGACAGCCAATATGCCTTCGGGGTGGTTCACCATTTTGGGATCTTATGGAAAGAAAGAGGGTTCCTGACTTCACACGGTACACCCATCCTGCATGGAGATTTAGTCTCCGCCTTGACGCAAGCAGTCCTCCTCCCCAAGAAGTTAGCAGTGATAAAATGCCAAGCACATAGGAAAGTGACTGATCTCATTGGACAGGGAAATGCACTAGCAGACGTTACTGCCCGAGCCACGGCAGGAGACAGAACTACGACACGAATGTATGTGACCAGGTCACAAGCTGAACGATGGACTGACGCTAGGACCACTGTAAGGGACATACAGACTACAGGCACACAAGACGAATTGACCGAGTGGGAAAAGGTGGGACTAAAAGACGAGGAAGATTGCTGGAGAACTAAAGACGGAAATAAATGGCTGTTACCCAATGCCTACCTCATCCCCATATTGACCATGGCACATTTACCAGCACACATAGGCTCCACCCCCATGATTGAACTAATCACCAGAGTATGGCATAACGTCAAGATAGCAGAATCTGCAAAACGCCTAGTACAACAATGTATAGTCTGCCTACAACACAACCCAGGGAAGGGGACAGTAGTACCACAGGGAGGGTTTGGAGTCCCTGACCACCCCTTTGAAATCCTTCAAATGGATTACATTCAACTAGAGAGTTGCCTTGGTCTAAAATATGTCCTGGTGGTTGTGTGCGCTTTTAGCAAATGGGTGGAGGCATATCCCACCCGCGACAATACCGCCTTAGCCACTGCAAAAGTATTGCTGAAATAATTCTTCCCCCGATACGGCCTTTGCAGAATTTTATGGAGCGACAACGGCCCCCACTTCGTAGCCGAGGTGATACAGAACATACTGAGAGGGTTGGGGGTAAAACAAAAGTTCCATGCCGTCTTCCACCCCCAATCAGCGGGCCTGGTAGAGAGACACAATGCAACGTTGAAATTAAAACTAGCCAAAATAGTTGCCACGACCGGGTTGAAATGGCCCGACGCCCTCCCATTGGCATTGTTATCGATGCGCTCCACCCCAACCAAACACCGACTGACCCCGTATGAGGTGGTCTTCGGCAGGCCTATGAGCATTTGGGCGGCACCAAGACCCACCTCAATTAACGATGTCCCGAACATATTAATGTCGGATTACTTGCATAAATTGACAAACGAGCTAACAATTATCCACCAACAGGTGCAGCAAGCCTTGCCTGACGTATCCAGGGGCCCGGGACATGAAATAAAGCCAGGCGACCATGTATTGATTCGCAACTTCCAAAGAACGAAGAATCTGGAGTCTAGGTGGACGGGCCCCTGGCAAGTCCTGATCACCACCCGAACTGCCCTCCGAGTGGAAGGAAAACGAAACTGGCTGTATGCCCACCACTGCAAACGAGTCCCTCCAACCCTGGCAACCTGTGAAGGGGTGGAGGTGCAAGAGGAAGTACTCGCGAGAGACCGACCAGCTCTGAGTTGCTACCCACAAGAAGACACCCTCGAACTATCAGAATTTCCCGACCCCACTGTGCCATCCAGGAAAGGGTACAACCTAAGATCGACGAAAGGAGGGAGCTCCAACGACCAGGCCACCAACTAAGTCAAGGTCTCAGATCGGTAGCACAGTCAAACAACGCTACCAGGAAAGCGCCAGGCAAAAGTCTGTGGTCCTAACAGTTGTTGAGCTCCTCGAAGATGATGGAGGAAACTGAACACCTGCAAAACCACCGCAAAGACACCAAGACTGCTAACCTGCACAGCATAAAGACAATTGCACTTGTAGCCGCATTTCTCACCTGTCTCCTGCTAATGTTCGCACTCTGGATCATTGAAGAGAATGCACCTGCATACAGAACATTGTCACCCACCATGCAACCAACCACCAAGAAAGAACACTACCTGGTATCACTACCGCCACATCTCCGAGAACGACGCAAAGAATTCTGGAATAATTCTTTCGTGCAGATGTTGCACCAGCACAATCTTGCCACCAATGCTACCAACTGTTGGGTCTGTGGGCTGTTACCACATGCCACTGAACATTCCATCCCTTTCATCCCTTCGCCCTTTTCTATTCACGGATCTTGCCTTGCCTGGATGATGCTCCTACAAGAAAGTTACAAAGACAATGCCACTTCCGACGGAACAATCGCCCAGTTCTACGAGTTCTGGCGAAACAAAACCGGAAGGACAGCCGCCCCCTTCTGCCCTCACACCTTCAATGCGACATTCCAGATTAATGTCCCCTCCAAAGAACGAGTGGAAATGCAAGTGTTCAATAATCCTAACAGAGCCACATTTTCCTACCTGAAGAAAAGAACTGCTGCAACACTGACTGTGGCCCTATCTGTGGTGAACGTCTCTGGCCTTGTATGCATTGAAGGCCGTGGGACTAAGAATGTGGGTCACAGCACCTGTAGCATTGTAAGGACTTTGAACACTGCCAACCCCCAGCGCTTGTTGCATCACCCAATATGTACTTTGTTTGTGGAACCAAAGCCTACACCTGGCTCCCAAGAAACTGGGGGGCACGTGCTACATCACCTTTGTTTTGCCACCAACCTACACAGCCCCTGCAGGGCATCATCGAGAAAAGCGTTCTAAAGACATTGATCAAGCAGACTCTGCCTCATCACAGTTCCTCGACGCAGCAAAAGGGCTCGTCCCACTATGGGGTCCGATGGCAAACAGCCGAGCCATCAGACATCTGTCCCATGCGGTAGAGACCGCCCTGAACGTCACTGCTGGCATCCTCACCAACAACACTGCTGAGCTCCAAGCGATCCGTCTGGTTACCCTGCAAAATCGCATGGTCCTGGACGTGGTACTAGCGGACCGTGGAGGAGCATGCCGCAACATCGGTGCCAGCTGCTGTGTATACATTCCTGATAATTCACCTTCTGTCTATGAAGCAATCGAACATCTCCATAGACTATCTTCAGAAATTCATCAAGGATCAGAGACTTGGACAATTGGAAGTTGGCTTTGGGGCATCTTGAAGGAGTGGGGTTAGAAAATATCAATGATTCTCTTGGTCCCAGTATTGACAATGTGGTTGTTGTTTGGGTATACACTGTATACCACCTTTGTGTTCTCTTTGCATAACTACCTTGCACCCTAAGACTATGGACACTCAGCTAACAAAAATGAGAGTAATGTATGATCAAGAGATACGGGACATTATGGAGATCGAAATAGACTGACAAGCTGGCTAGTTATGTTCAAAGGGGCCACTGTTAAAAGCAAAACGCTAATCATGAACATTACCTGCGCCATCTTGTCTGGTGGAATTCTATGTGCACATAAGTTGCAGTCATTTTAATCTATCACAGCCATTTTGTACTCTGTTGGTCACCTTTGTTTCACCCGGCCCTTACTAGCATCCCTCTGACCGACCTGGTATGTGTGCTGGGGGCTATAAACTCTATTGCCACAACAAACCTCAGCGCCACTTGCTGCCACAAACTCGTTTTTCCTCTCATCTCTGTTTTCAGGCAAACCTTTGGACACTCTACCCCTCACTGCACCTAGTTACACAAACAGGTTCCAAACACCAAAAAGACTCTTGCAACATGATTTATTGCACTGCAAACAGCAAGACTTGTTGTTACCAACAATGGGACCTGTTTTTATCAACAGAACGGACTCTTAGATCTGGCCGGTCTCACATGTTTTAGACCCTGAAGCAAGGTCCAGCTGCAAGATAAGATTGTCTGTTTGACCTGGGTGGGAAGAGAATTACTGTTGGGCTTGTGTGACAACCTGCCCGGGCGGGACCCCAAGCTTGTGTAACCATGTTGACAAAACAAATGCATTGTGTCAAACCTGTATAAAAGGAAGAGCCAAAGGAGTATCAGCAGAACACTTCCCTCAGACATCCCGCTGTCTGCAGTTGACGTGATCTCCTCATGAGAAATGAACCTTTTTCTTGTCTTCCAGTTTCCAGCGCTTGCCTCATTATTTTGATAGCGAACCCAAAGTGAATTAGAGGTGGAACCCTGCACCGGGCAGCATTGAGGGTCTTAGAAGACTCGCTGCCTTTCACACCACCGCAAACTCTCCCGGTTCGGGTTCCACTGCATTTTTACATATATACAAGTTTGGGCAAAAAAAAAGAGTTGGGCAGCCGCGCAAAAGTAAACAAAGGGGCACGGCCACCATTGTTGAAACGGTTTGGTTCCGGCGGTGTTATAGAGTTCGCTGCAGTTTGAAACAGAAGTTTGAAAACAACAGAGCTGGGCGGCCTCGCAAAAGTGTGTGTCCGCCATTGCGAAAGTGAACGTGCGCATGGCACACTGAAAATAAAAATTAAACTAAAAGCCGGCAGAAAATAACAACAAAAAGCACCCACCATTATTTCTCAAGGGCTGCGTCCTCAAGTGGTGTGTGCGGCTGCCCCTGCCGAAGCGCAGGGTGCCCTGCTACTTCAAAAAACACATTCTTATTTAAAATCTAAGGGGCGGGGGGGGGCCGCCACACTAAAGCCTGCTTTAAGGAGGCAGCGCTGTGTTGGCTGAATATAAAAGAAGCGGCCACCCTTGCTATGCGCTCGCACAGCATGTCGTGCCTGTTTCTGCAAGACATTCTTTATATAAATAGTTCTCCCGAACAGCAAATGAAAGCTCCAGAGTAAGGAACGTGTAAAAGGGCCTGTCCTTATGGGAGGTAACAGCAGAAGACCGGGAGGTACTAAGGAGGGAATACTAAGCCTATTGACAAATCAAAAGCCATCATTTACAAAAAAAACAGGAACCGGAGCCAATTGTAAAGATGGGCGGAACATGGGCAGAGTTTAATGCCCTATCCTGAATATAGCATGTCTCTAAGAGACAGCGCAAGCGCTGCCTGGGTGAGATCTAATAATTATAACAAGCATCTGCAATGCAATAGGTCTTGCATTTACGCAAGTTTGAGCTATTGGCATTGTAAATAACTGCCTTTTATTTATGTTTTGATTTTTAAACCTAAATAAAAGGCATTGTCATTTACAATGCCAATAGCTTAAACTCTCGCAAATGCAAGGCCTATTGCATTTCAAATGCTTGTTTAAAAGTGTGTGTGTGTGGGGGGCGGAGAGATTGCATCAAGAAGGTGGCAGAAGGAACACAGGCAGGGAGGGTGTGGGGAAGCAAAACTGAGGGTGCAGGTTTGGTGAAGCAAAAATTATGGTGCGGTGAGAGCAGGGGCACGGAGGGCATAGGCAAACGATAGACAGAGCAATGTGGCGGGCAGGGAGGGAAAAGCAAATGAGCGAGCGCACCGTTAAGCTGGGGGGGGGGGAAAGCACACCCTTTACATGTGAGCCGAGGAGCAAAGCACAGCGAACTACCACTTTGGAACTGGAGAACTGCTCAGTAAAGCACTCCAGTACCTTCCAGTCAGGTACGCACTTGCGGTTGCGGGGAGTGTGTCCAAAGAGACATTTGCAGCCAAATAGTTTTTAGGTCTCGCCTAGGCAGCGCGCATGCGCTGCTCTAGGAGGGCCTTTAGCCATCGGTCTGCTCCTTTTCCCCACACTCGTGCTTGTGCTGGCATCCACCTTGCAGGAGCGAGCAGTGGCGCGCGTGGTAATTGACAACATATGGCTCTCGCGCCACCGCTGCTCGCTCCCGCAAGGTGGATGCCAGCACAAGTGCATTTGCCTGCTCTTTCGCGGCCGCGGGGCCACGCCACCCTCCCTCACAGCTTACCCTCCCCCAGCCTACCTCACCTCCCTAGCAATGTTTAAACACGCACATATAGTGTATTACAGAGGCGGCGCCGTGTGTACTTTGGCACTAAAAGTTAGCGCACTCTAAATGCAGCCTTCTCTTTCCCTTCCGATCTGCTCTGTGCACGCCCTTTAAACAAATGCTTTTTTCATAAAATACAGCGTATTACAGAAGCGGCGCCGTGTGAAAATTGGCACTCAGTTAGCGCGCTCTAAATGCGGCCTTTTCCTTTCCTTCTTTATTTTGATTACTGAGATGCTACAACTTGCGCACTCCAGTGTGCACCTAATACCGCACCATGCTCCTGTCATTACCACGTTAAACTTGTAACTAGGCATTTCTCAATCACCTCTTAACAAGTAAGAAGATACAAAGCCTTCTTCTTACGCTTTACCTTTCTGCATGACACCTGCCTTATCTCAATGTAACATGCCGCATCCTCCCCGCCATGTGCGCTAGCACTCATTCATCAACTCAGACCGGCACTTTGTCTCCTCATCCGCTCCTCTCTGCCCCCACCCTCGCCTCCGCTTCTCATCTCTCATCACAGCGCCTGCTCTCTCATCCTCTTTCAGATTTCTCCTTTCTCCTCTACGCACTTCCTTTGCCCTCTCTCCTCCGAGTGCACACATCCCTCCTCACCCCGGTTTCTGGAGTCCCCCTGCTCTCTACTTTCCCCCAACCCTCTCCCCCCTTCTTCCTTCCCTCTAATCTCGCTTCTTTCGCTGCTGTTCCCCTCTATTCCCTCTCCACCCTGTGTTCCCCTTTCTTATCTCTCACGTCCCCTCTGTTCTTTCCCTCTCTTCAGTCCTTTCCCTGTTCTTTCCCCTACACTCGCCTCCGCCCCTCTATATATTCCTCTCTGTCTGTACCCTCGCCCCTTCTATCTCCCCGCTGCCTCTTTTCTTCCTTCCCTTTCACATGTCCCTCCCTCTGCCCTGTACCTATCCCTCTAGCCCTCCCCCTTCACTCTTCGCTGCTGCCCTCTGCTCCCCTGTCTTCTCTTTCTGTCTGCCCTCTCTTTTCCGGTCTGACCTGCCCCTCTCCCCTCTGCTTACACCCCCCATCCACTCTTGCCTGCTGCCCAAAATGGTCCAGTACACCAGAGGGTTACCGGATGGCTGTTTACTGTGACATTCATCATGGAGGCGACGTGCTCATTTTGTATTGGTATTCCCAATGAAGTAGTGTGACTTCAAGGGCATCTGTCTTCCATGGTGATTTATTTTCACTCGTGCTATGTGCAGGATAGCTTACAGGGATTCATAGCTTTGAATTGGAAGTTACGCGAAGGTTGTGCACATCTGTTCGGGGGACAAAATACCCATCTGGACTACTCTCCTGGATTTAACATTTGTTTATGTCCGTTACAAAAATGCATATGAAAAAGCTAAAAACTCTTCTCTTCTAGCTGATGCTCTGGCCTTTGTTTCTTTTCTCAAGTACGCGCCGGGACACTCTGCTGAGTATCTGTGCGCGCTATAAATATATATAACATAACATAACATATGCAGTACGCATAAAAGCAAATTTCTATTTGAGCAAGAAGCGCCTTTTAGTCGTGATCCGTCTTACAAACCAGCCGCTTTATTTTGGCTGCTTATCTTGAACTCTATCTGCCCCAGAGCCTGGTACTCCTGTTTAGGGAGTTCCTGGCGCACACAGCGTGAGGCAGCCCCCACCCTCCCCTATGCGCCGTTCCCCTCCCCACCCCCAGGAAATCACAGCTGGAGCCTGTGCGCACTCTGGGGGAGTTTACATTGCTTTCCCCCTCAGCATAGCCGGGCTGAAATAAAAACTGGACGTGGATTCAGCCTAAAACTGGAGCGGAGCCCAGACCCAAGGCAGGGCCTCGCAAAGGAAAGTCTTGTCTCTCAGCCCTGAGCTAATGTTTCTGTTCTCTTCACAGACACCCGGTGCACCTTGCGGAGGCACCAGCACTCAGGCCGAAACACTGCTGCCTCCAGAAACCTTTCACACCAGAATGTTAGCTCTTGGACTTCTTTTGGACTTCTCTTTTTCATCATTCTATCTTTATTGTGCCCTGTTTCCATTTTGCCCTATATCTTCTTTTTACCCCAGTCACTTTATTATAACTTTTCAACATGCTGGACAGCAGCCGAACTGCTCTACAACATAGCTTAAACCCATTGGCAAAGCCAATAGCTCTGGCAAAACACTTATAAGGTCCCAAAGGCGAGACCTATTGGCTATGCCAATGCTTGTTCTTTTTTTGGATCCATTTCACAGAGGAACAAATTGAGAAAAGAAGGTAAGAGCCCTTTGTTGAAGTCATGGTTTTTAGCAAATTAGCGGAGGAGCAAACCTAAAGCATATTCATGTTTAACATAAAATATGTTCGTTCAGAAAATAAACACGCCAGATGTAGTGGAATTTACATCATGCACTTTCGACCTCTCTAAAGGCATCGCCGAGTTGCCCCCTTCTGTCTCCCATGGCACCTGAAGAGCTCCCAGTTTGCTACAAGTTAAATAGACACGCCGGTGGTCACAGCTGCGCATGAGACCCTCCTGCAGTAAGAGAAACTCATTTAAAAAAATAGTGCTTACAGACTAAAGAAGGTGTACCGTGTAACAACCGAAGTAAAAGGGCCAGTCCTCATGGGAGGTTACAAATGAAGACAAGGCGGTACTAAGGAGGGACTAACAAGACTAATAACTAATCCGAAGCAAGTACATAATCCAATACAGCATGGCTCGCAGAGCAGCGCATGCGCTGCCCAGGCTCGACCTAAAAAGGACTATGATCCATCCACTTCTAATGCACTTAGAAAAAAAAAAGCGCATTAGCCCTGACGGCGTCAGAGCACGTTTTAAAACTAGTTTAAGCCACACTACAAAGCATCCGTGGCACTGTACAACACAGCTACAACACATTGTGAAAGCCAATAGCTCTCATAGGTGAGGCCTATTGGCTTTGCCAATGCTGGTTTCTTTTCTCTAGTTGAGTGGAAGGCAACCCATCTTTACAGTAGAACGCTCCCAGTGCATGCTTCGACTTGTTAGTGTATATGAGGTAATGACTCTCTGTTGCTGTCCGAAGAGAGGGAGAGGGGTGTGTTTGTTTGCACTGCTGATTGATAGCCCATCCTGGTCTGTGAGACCAGCTTGCTCTGCTTCCGTCCAGAGTGCATGAGTTTCCCTCCCAGCTCAGGGTTTAAACGATTGTTGAATGATCATTAAAATTATTTAGCTTGTTGGTACTGTGCCTTTCCATCCCTGAGGCACCCACCCCTTTTCCTATCATTCCATACCTCTGGCGTTAGGATTCCTTTTGGCTTGCAGAGCTGCCACCGCAGTTTCCTTGGTGCTTCCACAAAGTGAAAGGTTGCCATGGTGTCTCCATGGCGACTGGGAGCATCTCATTCATTATCTGTAGCACCTTGGCAGGGCAAGATGCGTTGAGGTTTATTTTTTAGGGTTTTTATTTTGTTTAAAAGGCAGCTGCCTGTACACTTTTTGGAAGAAGGTCTTGCGTAGATGAAAAGCTAGGTAGCATGAAGCAGTAGTTTCAGGGGCTTGAGTGGTACCTAAGACGGAGAGACACATTATGTATTAGTTGTACTTACTGGAGTTGTCAGTGGCGACTAACTTTGTGGGAGAATCTGCATTTCTACTACATGCTTAATCCTAGATTACAAATTCCCTCAAAATCTACTGGATTATTTAACACCTTCTGCAATTATTACAGAGTGGTGAGATATTTACAGTGTGTGGCAAATCCCTACTAATTGGAATATCCTCAAGAAAATGAGGAATTGCATGTTGAATTGGTGCATTCTGCAGCAGATTTCACATTTATCGGAAATCATTTTGCATTTTCCCTCCTGTTGAATTTCGGCAAGTGACATACCTACTTTTACTGGAAAACATTTTGGCGGTACAAAGTTTGCGGCCTAACACTGACCTCCAATATGTTTGCTAACAGCAGTTAGTGCACATATCAAACTTCAGTCCCGTGTGCCTTTTAATTGAAATCTCGAAGACTGACCGGTTTTACAATACAGGACTTTGGACCCTAAATTTGCCAAGAGGAAAGTAAAACTTCTCAGGTCTGTAGAGTTGTGGACCTGAAAGAGAACACTCCTCAGGATGTGTGACTCCAGTGAGTAAGGCTACAGATGGTTGGTGATGCCATGCATGTGCACGTTGCTTGGAGATGGTGATATCAGTATCTCAACTTGTCCCTCTATCCTTGTCCCAATCCCCTTTTGTGCAGTTGAAGCATGGTGGAATCTTGCTTTTAAGTCAAGAAAATCTGTGGGAGAACCAGTCATCCAGTTATTGCCTGATTGTATTGCACCTCAGAAGGTGTGTACCAGCTAATATTCTGTGGAGCTAGTCCCATCCCATTTTGTGTGTGTCTGCTCTGCAGCTGTCCAGCAGATTTCTTGGCTATCCCCATGGCTCAGCTGCCAAGGGGCAAATCTATGTCAAAAGCTACCCTGGTGCATTGAATGAGAAGGTCAGACTATCACAACCATATCTACCATGGGTGCAGACAATGTCTGTGCAGCGTGAGCATCATGAAGCCCAATGTTCTTATTTGTCCCAGTACTTTACAATTAAATCTTAGGCTAGCCATGTGTCTTTAAACACTCTAAATCTGTCCAGCACAGCAGATTCTTGTGCTATCCATGTGTCCATCCTCCTCTAGCTATCTAGGAGCAGTGCAATATATTTCACTGCGCTGTTTCTTTCCTGAAGTTAGGAGACTAACTCTTGCGGTCATCAATTTGCCCTCGCATGTTCTGCAGTTTCGGTTCTGACATGTGCAGAGTTCCAGCTCTTTTCTGTTCTTCGCATCAAAGATGGAGAATTTGAAACTATCCATCTGCTTTTTGGCATCCTGTAGCACAGGTAAGTGGATGATCCTAGTGTAATGCACTTTTCAATATACTTTGTGGCATGACTATTGGATAAGCCTGCATTTCTTTCATCCAGCTGCTCTGGAAAGAGTGTCAGACTGTCCCTAACCACAGGAGCAGAGTCCGCCTGTACTCTTATTCTATTTCCCTTGCAACACAAGGCAAGTCCTGCGTCCACTCCAGATTGACAGGATTGTACTGTCAACACAACCTTCGAATGTGGACATAAGTATATTTTGCTACAAAATTATAATAAATTTGAAAATTGATTTACTCCTCATTTTATGTAGAGTAATCATCTCTTAACAAATGAGCATATCACGACAAGGGTTGTCTGCAGAGCAAATTTCATCTTTAGACCACAGCACCATGCCAAGTGAGACCCCAAGTTACCTCGGGGTTCTCAGGCAGATAAGAATATCCCATTTTGTATATCATAAGTACGTGTATTGCATGCATTTTCCATTGATATATCCTCAAACTGCTATCGAGGTTCTGCACCTTCTCACCCTAATTTGAAGATTCAAACCGGAGTTTAGTTGGGTTCATAAGTTGTATTGTCAGTGGTTTAGTTGCAGTCCTTTTGTTTACATTATAAGGGGGTTTCAGTAACTGATAGGTCAGTTGGTTATGGAGTTTAGTGATAGTGACTAGAGGTGTTTCCAAAGCGTTTGGGTGCTGTGTTATTTAGTAGAATTTTCCTTTTTAGGTTATTTGATTTTGCTACGTTCAAATGTTCCACACCTCGTAGGAATGAAAACATTATTTTACACGCAGCGTTTTTCTGCTGCAGGTATTTTTAATGGAATCAGGAGTTAGTTCACCTATGTTCAAATACACTGTTGCTTCGTGATGTTCAGTTGAGGCAAATTAGCAATTAGGCACTATTGTCTTAGGTGAAGGGCAAGCACAGATAATTAACGACAGGAGAGAAGTCAAAGGGCATGATGAGAACTTTAATCTACCCCTGTATTTAACGTTAGCTTCGCCCTCTGACTCCATCCCTGCTGAATAACTACATGGGGTTGCGCTCGCACTTGGATAATATTCTTATGCTATGCTATGCATTTGTAAAGCGCATAGCTAGCCAACGGGCTTCCCAGCGCTAGATGTCATGTTCTTTACACAGTCAGTAGCATGGGTATATTACTCAGGAAGGTGGGTTTTGAGGAGTTTCCTATACTCGGTTTCTTGTTTGGTCAGTCTTAATGATGGTGGCAGGGAGTTCCAGAGTTTAGACGCGAGGTAAGCAAAAGAGCAGCTCCGACTTCTGGCTTTCTTGATTTTTGGCACTGAAAAAAGCCTCTGGTCTGCAGAGCGTAATAATCTTTTTGGGCTGTAGGGGATTAGCCACCGCTGAATTAGGGGGCAGCCTTTGTTGTACATCGTTCTATGGACCAGGCAGAGATTTAAATTTGATTCTTTTGCATACTGGCAACCAGTGAAGGGTTGCAAGGGAGGAGGTGACCGATTGGTGCTTCGGCATCTTTAGCAGGGTGCTGGCTGCAGCATTCTGGACTACCTGCAACCGTTTGACCACATATTGGGGGCTTCCTAGGTAAACTGAGTTACCGTAGTCAAGCCGTTTTATTGGAAATCAAAACCTTGAAATTTGGGGTAAAATTCACAAATGTAGTTAGTTTTTAAGGTCTCGCCTATGCAGCGCATGCTTTAGCCGTCGCTCTGCTCTTTTTGGAAGCACACACTCGTGCTTGTGGCGGCATCCAGCTTGCGGGAGCGAGCAGGGGCGCGCCACAAGCACGAGTGCAGTGCTTCCAAAAAGAGCAGACTGCGCACGCACGCACCACTCCCGGGATTATCCCGTCTTTTAAATTGTATTCTCCCCTCTTTACTTAGTTAGCTATTTGTTTCTCTTTGCCTTAATTGTACTCTTTCTTTCTTCTTTGGTTCTCCTTTCTTGGTTTGTTTTTCTCTTAGATTTTCTCCATTCATTGATTTGCGTCCGTCGTTCGATTGAAGTTCTTGGTATTTCGGTTATTCCGTTTCATTATCTTACATCTTATGTTTACCTTTCTTCCTTTGAGTCTTTTATATTCCTTTTTCATAATCTTTAGCTACATGCCTTTTTGCTATTTCTCTCATCTTTTCTGAATCTTTTTTTGTCTGCCCCTTCCTTCTTCCTTTTCTGCTTTCTTTCATTCCTCATTTGCCTTCCCCCATTCTTTTCTCTCCGTACTCCTTTCCACCTCCAGACCATTTCTCTTTCCCGACCACCTTCCGTTATTAATTTCTCGAGTGCTTCATTTCTTCCTACCGCCTTTCCTTCCTTTATTTCCCCCCAATCACCACGTCCTTCTTTCAATTTTCTTCCAGTGTGCTATTCTTCCCATGATCGTTTCCATTCTCCCATCTGCAATTCATTTCTTGTTTTCTTCTCTTCATTATGTTGTTCATATTTTTACAGCCTGACGTCTTTTCTCTATTGATTTTAACCCAGCCTTTTTAATTTGTTTCCTTTTTTCTTTGCACAATGCCTCCACTCTTTTTACATGCTTTCCTACTCCTTTAATTGATACATTTTCTTGTGCGTTTTACTGTTTCTTTCGCCTGCAATCGTCTGGGCTATCTTTAGTCTTTTAGCGCCTTCCTTGTCCTGGTTTTGTCGGTTAATCCTAACGAGGCTCATGTTCAAGTGTGTTTATCTGTTCATTGACACGTTCACAGACTACAGAGAACGGGTACTGATGTGTCTGCAGTGACTGACTTCCTTCCTATGTTAATTCGACCAGTGCGGGCCTGTTTCTGTTGTCTCGAGTATGTTTGAGACTGTTTTCAGTTTTCTCCACTTCTCTAGTGCAGAGATAACCAGTTACCCAGACTTGTTAAAGAGACCGGATTGCCCCGTGTGCGGCAGCACTGTGCCCTGAGCTGTAAGTTCCAAGACACGTGACGCTGCACCCCTCAGCAGCCCCTGGAGGGAACGGAAGGGTCTTTCTATACACGTATCTGTCAATCTGTCCATCACTTCTGCTTCCTGTCTACCCGTTTTATCTGTTACCATCTCACTGATGTGTGTTTCTGACTGACGTTTGCCTATTTCGTTTTTCTGTCTGTCTGCTCCTTTTGTGTATATCCCTTTATCTTCCTGTTATTTATCCTGCCTGTCGGTTTGTTCAGTCTTTTAACTACCGGTCTTTTCATGTACCTGTCTGTCGTTTATTTGTTTGTTGTTTTCCTTTCTCCTCTCAAGTGTCTGTTTATCTGCCGGATATCTCACCGTTTGCATGTTTATCTGTATGGGTGTTTACTTGTTTGACTGTTTACTATGTTATCCGTCTAATTGTTTGCTTGCCCGTCTATCCAACTGTCCGTGGGTCTATCCGTTCCTCTACCCAGTTATGTTTGTCTACCATGTATACTTGTCCGTCTTTCCAGTGAATTGTTTGACTGTCTACACGTGTATCTGCTTGTCTAACGTCCATTGATCTGTGTGACAGTCCGTTTATCTGCATTGTAATGTAACCCAATATTTCTGCATATGAGTCCGATATCGCTTCATCTGCCTGTTCGCTGTCCACGCACCTGTCCCATTTCTCTCATGTAATATTTTATTGTGCCGCTATAGCTCTACGCTACGGTGTCACCATCTATCTATTTGCAAACATTCAAAATAATAGATAAAATGATAGAGACAAAAAGAAAGCTGTGTTTTATGTATTGACCCTGTATTTATATGTGCATTTGTTTGTGTAGTCCATTTCTTCTTTGACTGTGTTGCTGGTATCGGAGTGAATCTTAAACCACCACAACCCGAGCGATGTACCCGCCACTTTTTTTTACTATTTCACTTTGACAAGTTGAAGCTCTTGCGTCCTGTGACCTGACCATCAATTTGTTGATCTTCGGCAGCTCCATGACAAGGGGGCGGCACAACTCCACCGCGTACCTCGTCCTTCCCCAGTTGAACAAGCATTGAAAATGCAATAGGTCTCGCCTTTGATTAAGTTAAAGCCATTTGCTTTGCTAATGGTATTGTATAGCAAAGCAAATGGCTTTAACTTAATGAAAGGCGAGACCTATTGCATTTTTAATGCTTGTTTTTTTATGGTATCCTGCATATGGCTTATTACATGAGCCTATATCTTTTGGATTGTTGTTAATTGGAACCCACCAGTGTTTTCTCCTGGAGAAAGATGAGCTGTGTAATGAAATAAATTGGAATGAATGTTATTGAGCGTTGCCCCAGGACCATATAGCAAGCAATGGCAACGCAGTTAAGTCTTGCCTGTGGTACCTATTGACTTTGTCAATGGTTTTAGTAATATGTTACTGTATATACATTGTGTTGCTGTTTTTGATTTAAATATTTGCTTGTAACATGAACATTTTGCAATTGGAACAACAATGCTGTTATATACAAAACTGTGTTTTCTTGGCACAGGCTGAACTACGCCTCGACTCCATCTTAGATTTAGAAGTAGCCGTGGTTTTATTTCTCATTGACGCTGCACGCAGTTCACTGATGCTTTGTGTTGGCATGCTGTTCGTAAAGAGTTGCGGAGGAAGTTCTTTAAACTGTTCTCTCCACGGTCATTTCCTTTTCTGTTCACTGTAGCCTTTTCATTCACACAACTTTTATTGTTTATGTAACCAGATTTGTTCTACCACATCCGATAAAATTAGGTCAGAGGAGAGTCGTCATTATTCTTTTAGGGAAGTAGTGCTAGGATAGTGGTATTATAATATGAAACTATATAATGCTGTAGTATGATTTGACAATATACTTGCTCACCTTTTGCTGACTGCGCGATTTCCATTGCTTCCTATGGGTGCATTTCTCTATAAAGATGTGTTTCTGAGAATGAACCAGATCTTTTGTGCCCTTTCTCTGAACCTCTAGGGATACTGCCCAATTTGCTATTGATTTGCGGCATGTTCTGGACTTTAACTGTTTAGCAGATTTTGCTCATGCTGCATCAGTTTTAAATATGGACTGCCTTATGACGAATGATTCCCGAGCCTTATGCTTATAACTGAAATCTTATGCATTTCTATTGAGTTTGATATATTTTTGCCTTCTATATTGCACTCAATATAATAAACCTTCATTGTTTCTAAGTTTTTAATCTCGAGCCTTTTTGAGTCCAGACAAATATTTATTGGCTATTTTAAATGCTATTTTGAATCTTCTCTTTAGGGAAACACTCCCTCATTTCTTCTTGAGGACTACATAGTCCCTGACCCCCGCATTTGGTGCTTTGTTTCTAACATGTTAGATTATCCGAAATAGCACCAAGAGATTCCTATTTTATGGAACTAAAGACTTTGAATATCGCAACCTTTATAAACTCTTTGCGTTCGTGTAATTTTGTATTATAATTGGATTTCACTTTGGTATTGGGAGAGACAAGAGGGCTTGTCACTAAAAGGCTGAGCTATTTGGTTTTCTAATGCCTGTATGGTACTTGAGTCTCTTGTAGGAGTCCAATGAGTTATGGTTGTGAGAGGGTATTCATAATGAGCCACGATTGTGAGCTGAAGGCCTGAGGCTGAAGACCGTGTGAGTCAGTGGGTCATAACTGTTCATACTCATCCAAACCTTGGCCTCTCACCAATGCACACATAGTGATGGTCAAACAAGCTCCATTTATAATGCCCAATTCTAATTATATTTCACATGTTTTAAGCCACATACAAACTTATGCAGCGTGCTGAGTACCGTTTTCTTATATGAAGATTTTTGATATTCCAATGTCCGTCGTTTTTTTCAATTTCAAAAGTATCTGCATGTCATTTGCGTAGGTATTGAAGGTGAAATCAAAACCATGAATCAAATCTGGTAATAGATGTTGAGAGGAAACGCAAGGAGATGATGGACGGAGCGCTGAAACTTTTCAGACACTCACCCCCAGTCACAGATCTGGGTTGAATCCATCATCGTTCTTTAGCTCACTTCGCCACCCCAGTTCAGATACAGCTATATGCAAATCAGTCTCGACTCTGTGCCTCATGGGAAACGTCCAGCCCGAACTGCCAAGCCATGTCTTCCCTGGACCGGAAACAAGCATCCTGGGGCCGGTTTCGGGCTAACAGCCCTCATCAGCCAGGCTAGCTTGAATCCAGTGGCAAAGTGAGCAAGGGACCCACGGCTGGGCATACCCTGCCAACTTCGGGCAAACACAAGGAAATAATGGACGGAGCGCTGAAACTTTTCACTCGCGCCCAGTCACAGATCTGGGTTAAATCCATCATCGTTCTTTAGCTCACTTTGCCACCCCAGTTCAGACACTGCTATATGCAAATCAGTCTTGACCCTGTGCCTCATGGGAACAGTCCAGCCGAACTGCCAAGCCATGTCTTCCCTGGACCGGAAACAAGCATCCTGGGACCGGTTTCGGGCTAACAGCCCTCATCAGCCAGGCTAGCTTGAATCCAGTGGCAAAGTGAGCAAGGGACCCACGTCTGGGCATACCCTGCCAACTTAGGGCGAACATGGCAAACACAAAGTTTCAGCGCTCCGTCCATCCTCTCCTTGTGTTTGCTTTGTTCGCCCTAAGTTGGCAGGGTATGCCCAGACGTGGGTCCCTTGCTCACTTTGCCACTGGATTCAAGCTAGCCTGGCTGATGAGGGCTGTTAGCCCGAAACCGGTCCCAGGATGCTTGTTTCTGGTCCAGGGAAGACATGGCTTGGCAGTTCGGGCTGGACTGTTCCCATGAGGCACAGGGTTCAGACTGATTTGCATATAGCTGTGTCTGAACTGGGGTGGCGAAGTGAGCTAAATAACGATGATGGATTTAACCCAGATTTGTGACTGGGGATGGGTGTCTGAAATGTTTCAGCTCTCCGTCCATCATCTCCTTGTGTTTGCTTTATAGATGTTGAAAAGCATGGGTGAGAGTGTCATTGTGTGACGTGGAGTGGCCTTGAGGGACTCCTGCTGTAATGTTTGTTTGGTTTAGAAGAGAAAGAAGGAGTATGTGTGATATTTGTTCTATTATTTAGGTACGATGTGATCCAAGCAATAAGTGCGCCTTCTACTCTGGCTTCCTCAAGAGTTTGGATTAGTGTGTAGTGATCCACTGTGTCAAAGGTCCAAAAGAAGAAGAGCAGAAAACTCTGTTCAAGCCTAACTTGTTTTTAAGGTCATCCCTGATGATAAGGGCTGATTCAGTGCCACTTCCTGGATGGAATTCAGTTTGGAGGTCAAAATATGGAATTGTCTTCAATGAATTGTCACATTTGGGTGAAAGCTACTCTTTCTATAAGTTGAGGTGAAAAAAACAGGTAGACTCGAGTACCCTCACGTGAGACACTTGGTATCACACCCACAGACCAGGGCTTCAGCATCAAAGTGACTTGACCCTTGAGGGGCAATTCGCAAGGACACACCTGGGCTTTATGGGAATGATCTGGGGTATTTTTAATTTTTGAGTGACAGTGTAGGCTTATCAGAACAAATGGGCACAGATCTTGAATAGTGCTGGGCAGTCTCACCATATGTGCAGAAGTCTGATAAATGCTGGCGGTGCCTAGAGGTTAAAGGTTCTTCTACCCTTTGCATCTGGTGAGACTGTTCAGCACTCGGGTACTTCTGAAAGGACGTTTTAAGCCATATAAAGGGAGTGTTGTGATTTCTGATACCAGAGGATCTGGGTGTGATTTTGGTTGGGTTCTCCAAACAGGAACTTGAACATGTGAACCAGGCAGATGGAGTGCTTCTGTGGGAAATGGTGGGGGCTGGTAGAATGTTGATAGCATGGCATTGTAAATATGGTGTGGCCGTTGTTAGGAAATGAGAGGTTGGCACATGATTTTACAAAATCAGACAGGACATTTGCTATAATGCGGTTGCTGTTAATCTCCTACATGTCGGCTTGAACATCAATATTTTACTCCTCCTATTCTGAGAGTTTTACAGCTGTTTGACTAACCCTTCAGAGGTTATGAAATGCGTATAGGAGTGTTTTTTCTTATCCGATCCTAAAGGTTCTAGATGATAAAAGTACACCTAAAAGGGGGAGTTTAGGGTGCACGGGTTGGGGTGGGGCTGACCATGTAAGGGAGTCTGATAGAACGTGATTTGAATTAAAAGATTTGAATTAAAAACATGTATTAATTGTCCAGCTCTAGGACACCTTTGCTACGGTTGCTCTTAATAAATATTACATTAATCAGTTCAGGAAAATGTGCCTGTAAGAATGCATTATTATGACTACAATTTAGTTATTCATATCCTGTTTTAAAATGAGTAACATTGCTGTACAAACAGGGTTATTTAATCCTGCTGCAAAACAGTTTGCTGTACGGTTGGATCACTTAACAATAGGCTTAACATTGTCGAGATAAAATCCATCTCCAGCGCTTATCACACATAATTTTCCATTCGAAACAAAAGGACAGGTCCCTTATGGAGGGTACTGTTCCTGCTGCAGTAGAATTTCTGACGTTTTGCCCAGCATTCTATATCATGTTGTGGTATTTTTGTTTAGTACTTCACCGTAAATCTACTCATGTCTGTACTTATGGAATTAGTATTGTGCTTTCTCTGGTTGTTAAACACTATGGATATTTCTGATTTGAAAACTTGGCAAGTACATAGTCATCTGTTTACACATTGCTACTTCAGTAAACTGGTTAGACCAACCAAGGAAAATATTACTTTTTTAACAATTAACATATATTTTCCGAAGGCCACGTCATTTCTCTTACTTGCTTATTTAAGCAATGAGGCAAGAATTTTGTAATCTAGTGAAAGCGGCAATCTTCACTTTGTACAGTGTAAAACATTTTCTCAGACAGGAACGATGAACCCAGGGAAAGATAGACTACTGTTGGGGCTTTTTAGAACTTGTCAGAGCAGAGAGCATTTTGTTTAATAAACCTTTATTTTTAATCCTCACTCGTACTATAGGTTCCCATTGGGGGGAAAAAAATTCTGTAACCCTCCGCTGCTTAACAAAATCGTTTAGAGTCTGCAAAACTTCAAAATTAACAATCTGTTTACTTCTCGTGTGTTAAACCTTGCCATCTGCGTTTCTATTGAGTGATGCATCCAGGGCGATCATACCTTTCCCAGCGGCACTGTGGTATAAGGTTGTGACTATAATGGGACTTGACTTGGTTTCTGACTATCAATTTTCCGGGTAAGCCTCAAATGGGAAGGAGCAAACAAAACAGCAGTTTCTCATTGTACAGCAACACTATGATGAATGAACCATGATACAGAATTTAATTGTAATGCAGAAAACGGGGAGAAAGCTTGTTGGATTAAGATCCATTTTATTGACTATATGTAAACTCATCTGAAATTGCAAAGCACGTGCAAAATTTTCACCTACAGAGAATATTTCCAGCACTCATCACCAGTCAGCCTTTCATCCATAAGAATGTTGTGTTCTGGTTGGAGGGGGGGGGGGGAAATATGTGCTACCCCCCATGTGCGCTGCTTAGGAATGTATCCAACACCAGTGGAGGCAAAATCAATGTGTATTAGCTACATCACCTATTCATGTTAAAGTTGTTTATCCACTACCCTTGAGACACCTTCGCCCGCGCAAGCAACCTTGCCACCTTTCAGAGGAGGAATCCCGAGCTCTCGCCCTCTCTTACAACCCTACCACTGCCACCTCAATTCCACTAGACCTCACGGAAAACGAAATCCTTGCCATCCTCCAAGACCACAACTCTGTCCAAGTCAGCCCTTGTCCACTAGATGCGAGTTCCGAACATGCCATCAGCACGGTCACCATCAACCCCAACAGGTCAGCTACCCACCGTAACAGAAGTGTGGTTAAAAGCAACCTTGCGCCTGTACTCCTGTCCGCCCAGACCCCTGACACTCCCCCCTATCTGGTCTCTTAATCACCTGCCAATCGGCAGTTAAGCACGCCGCCGATATTGCTGATCTCATCCTGAAAAAAATTTAGACCTTGCAATACTAACTGAATCATGGCTCAACGAATACTCATCTCCTTGCCTGGACCTACTAGTCCCTCCCAACTACAATATTGCTAGACTGGACAGACAATCCAGCAGGAAAGGAGGCATCGCCTGCATCTACCGATCTAACCTCCTTGTCACGGAACTCACGGCGGACACCACTGACTCCTGCGAATACCTTGCCCTCTCCATTTGCAGCAACTCAATACAACTGTGCAATTTGCACATCTTTTACCACCCTTCAGGCTTGAACGACTCTTTCACCGATCACCTCTTGGAAATCATCACAACTAAGATCTCCTCCAACGCTAATGAGATTTTCCTCGGTGATTTCAACCTGCACTGGAACGATCCTAAGGATCCTCACGTCAACGCCATCAAAGACCTCCTAACCGATCAAGCCCTGACTCAAGCCTGCTCACTGCCAACTCACTCAAAAGGGGCCACCCTGGACTGGATCATCTCTAAGGAATCTTCAGTCAAGCTTATCTCCATTGACCCATGTGACTGGTCTGACCACCACGCCATCGCCTTCCTTTTACCCGGGACCCACAAGACAAAGGCACCGCAACCGGTGATTCCCAAATGCTGGATCAGAGACACCAAGAACCTTGACCACAGGAAACTGGAGGCCCGCTGTAAATCTGACCTCCCCACCCCCCGCATATAACTATGGTCAGTGACCTCAATGATCATTACTCAGCGACTATATCGAACATTCTGGATGACCTTGCCCCACTAAATCTAAAAAGAACACAAATCAAAGACAGAAACCCCTGGTTCACTGGATCCCTCAACATGGAGAGGAGATCCCTCCGGCAATCTGAAAGAATCTGGAGACAGCACCCCTCTGCTGCGCATCTAAAACTTCTCCGCCAGGCGAGAAATACCTACAACAAGAACATCCTCAATTTAAAAAAAAAAGAATACTTAAGATCGGAACTGGGGAATGCCAAGAATAGACCCCGCAAGCTCTTTGAACTGGTCAAACACCAATCAAATAAACTGTCTAAAAACACCGAAAGAAACTCCTAAGTCTCTAATATCATCTGAGGAATTCTCCTCTTTCTTTGCTGATAAAATTACAGCCTTAGGAAATGAACTCAGTGCCCCTACATATTCTCAACCCCTTCCTGACCTGCCCCCTCTGTCTGCGCTACCCCCACTGGCCTCACCTAAAAATCAAGCACGCTGGACCGACTTCAAGTACTATGACGAAGACTCAGTCTCTAAAATCCTCTCTACCTTAAACCCGAATAATCACTTTAATGACCCGCTACCATCCAACTGCCTCGCTGCTGCCACCCAATCCATTGTTCCGAGCTGGACTGCAATAATCAACGCCTCTCTCCAGCAGGGATCGATTCCTGACTCTCTAAAAGCGGCCAAGTCCTCCCCATTTTAAAAAAACCATCGCTGGATCCAGCCTCCCCTGACAACTTCAGACCTATCTCCAATATCCCTCTGTTAGCCAAAGTGTTGGAGAAGTGTGTTCAACAGCAACTAAGTCAACACATCAACAACTTCCACCTACTCGATGACTTCCAATCTGGATTCAGACCGGGGCACAGCATTGAAACTACCATGCTCCACATCGTGCACGATGCCCTCCAAGCCCTAGACCAAGGCAAAACCTGCCTTCTAATCCTCCTAGATCTATCCTCGGCCTTCGACACGGTCAACCATGAAAAACTACTTGAACGCCTCAAACTCCGGATGGGTTTGGATGGCTCTGTTTTAGAATGGTTCAGGTCCTTCCTCCACAACCGATCACACCGATTCCTAATTAACGGCAACCTATCAGCTCCCACCCCGGTCACGGTTGGAGTCCCTCAAGGATCAACCCTGTCCCCCACCCTCTTTAATCTCTACTTGGAGCCGCTTACCGAAGTACTTCGCACCGCTAACATCTCCTACCATATGTACGCGGACGACACCCAAATATCCATTAAAATTTCATCGCTCGAGGAGATCCTCTCCCTGAATGAGGCCCTGAAACTGACCGTCCAATGGCTCGCCTCTAACCAACTCAAACTCAACGCAAAGAAAACCGAATTTCTCTTAATCTCCCCTACAAAAGCCAACCCAGAGATTCAGATGTGGATCAAGGCCATCACAGCCTTTAAACTGCCCACCGACCATCGTGGACTCTGCCAAATCTCTGGGAATAATCCTCGACTGCAACCTGAACATGCGGGACCACATCAACCCGATGGCTAAATCAGCCAGGTTCCACCTGAGCTACCTAAGGAAGCTGAAACCCTTCATCGATGCTCCCGACCTAAAAATGGCAGTCCAAGCACTAGTCCTCTCTAGGCTGGAATATGGCTGTTCCACCCTCTCGGGTTTACCCAAGATCTCCCTGGCACCTTTAAAAGCCTGCCTCAACACGGCCGCCAGACTACTTACCGGCACTAGGAAATTCGACCACATCTCTCCACATCTGAAAGCTTTGAACTGGCTCCCCCTCGAGGCCAGAATACAGCTGAAACTGGCATGCATTACACACAAGGCTTTATACGCAAACTCCCCTGCTTATCTTGCACAGAAACTAGTGGTATCTGGCGGAAGCAGGAACTCCCGGTCCGCCAGAGACCTCTTGCTCCAACCTGCCCGCTTGGGGAAAACCTACAATCGGGCTTTCTCCGGGGCCGCACCAAGAATTTGGAACTCTCTCCCACCCGCCATCAGAAGAATACCTTCTCTGGCACGCTTCAAAAAGGAGGCCAAAACTTTCCTCATGGGTAAATTCCTCGCCTAATCTCTGCCTTCAACCACCACAGAGTGCCTGACTAATCTAAGACTATAGCCTTCTCCTCAGATCACCTACTCACTCCACCAAGAAACTGTGGGGTTTTATACTGATTAACTGTAACTGTTGCCATACACACGTGTCCCTCTATTCCCCTATGTGTCCAGCACCCCTTGCCCCTCTCCAATCGTTTTGTATACTTCTGTATTTCTAACCCTTTTTTTGTTCACTTCTGTAAACCTTGTAAAGCGCTCTGATACCCTCACGGGTCAAGTTCGCGCTCTATAAAACACTAAAAATAAAAAAATAAAGTATTCGGGAGTTTTCTCTGAAATGTGTATCCTGATAGGAACAGGGACTTTCTCCTGACTTAAGCCTAGTATAACATTTGCAAGTAGATACTTGGTGCTAAACAAGTATTTCTATTGGAGACTACTTCTAGCTGCAGATTTCTCACCTTTTGAATATTCCCCATGTGTCAGACTGGGTCCTGAACCTTTTCAGTAGTAAATCTTTGGGCCAGAAGGTGGCGCCTTGCGGCTCTGCACTAATGCCATACCACTTTGGAAATGTACGGGGCTAATCTAGGCACCACTCCCGCACGCTGACGTCAGTTCCTTTCTTTCCTTACCTCCAGAGCTCCCTCTTGTCTCTCAGACATGTTCCTCTATTTTTTTTCTCTAAATTTCTACAGTGTGCAAGGGATGTTATCCCCGTAAATGACAGGTTTTAAGCCCTGTGTGGACTTTTACAAAAAAATGTCTTTAACAGATCCCCATCTGGTTTGCCTGTGGTGCCTGCATTAGAGTCACAACTCCACTGCCTGCAGAGACTGCACAACAATGAACCCGAAGACAATCGGGAAATGCAAGGCGAAACTTTCCTTCCCCAAGCATAAGAAGACTCCGCTACAGGACAGCTCCAAGCCCCACTCCGCGTCCAAGTTTTGCTCTTGTTCCCAGTCATTGAATCTGCTCCAGAGGTCTGTCTTCATCGCATTCCAACTCCCCAGATATGAGTAAAAAAGACAAGCAGTCGAAGCGGTATTCCGCTCCCAAATTTGTCTGACTTCAGAGCAGATTCTGCAGCTGGTAACATCAAAACCCCGATTTGCTCATGCCATCAGTCACTCCTCATCAAATCGAAGAGTTCTGTGCAGCTGTGCTCCGGCTCTTTAGATATCTGCCAACTCCCTTTGACAGACCATTGGACCCCAAGGAGCCAAGAGGCCTTCCACGTGGGATACTGTCTGCTTGATCACGCTCGGCACCAGTTGCACCCTTCACTCTTAACTTGCCTCTGACTCTTGTTCTGACTCCGCTGTCAGCTCCACAACCCATGGTGGACCAGGGCACTTCGCCGACTTCTCCATCTGAATGTGTGGCCCCTATAGTCCTTGCCAACACAGACTCCACATCAGTCTGACCTTGCACCCAAATCCGTCTTGAGATGCCGCTTCGCCCCCTTAACTTACAGCCTAGACAACATTCTCTCTATTCCCTCTTTGGGACTGACTCCGATAATGATTCTGACTCCGATAATGATTCTGACTCCGATAATGATTCTGACTCCGGAGCAAGGCCGGACTGGCCATACTGGGCATCAGGTGTCTCCCCCCAGAGGCTGGAAGGGTGGGGCGCCGGTTTTGTAGCAGTGCTGCAGTTTTAAAAGCACTCTAAAGTTCCTTGTATATTCAGCAGCTTTCAGGCAACAATAAGTGTCCCGTTAACTCTGATGATTAATGTACCTGCTGGAGAGAGATGAGCATTTTGTCTAGTGGCAGTTTTGACTCATTTAAGGTAATGCAGAGTTAATATGCCTACTGCAAAGAAAGTGTACCGTGCATATCAGAGAACAATATTTTATGTGCATACCTCAGTGGATTACTGCTTTTGTCACAGATTCTTTTGTTACTGTGCAGTTCATAAGTTACAATCGTAAATTAGCACGGTGAGCTATGAACTACCATCAAATAGCTGTACAGGTTAGAAAGTTGTTTTTTCTCCCAGTCTTTCATTATCTTGATCTTGCTAAAAAAAAAAAAGGTTTGTTTGGGTAGAAATAAATTCTTATTAGTAAAGTCAACCCTAACCACAGTGTTACGTTTTGAATCCTGAGTTTGTGCTTCCCCAGATCAAGCACTCTTTAAAAAGTGCCTACCAGTGTAGATGGCATGTGAATCCTACACCTTGTAGTCCCCTTTGCCTTATGTAACATTTTCTATCCACTGATTTACACATGTATGTGTGTGTGTGTGTGTGTGTGTGTGTGTGTGTTTTTTGATGTAAAGTGCTCCGACACCCTACACAGGTATGAGAGGTGCTATGAAACAAAAGAAATACATGTAAGAGAGGGGCTATGTAGGGATGAGAGGCACTGTTGGAGGGTGATGGTGAGGGAATCATTGGAGGGCCCCAACGAAGAGTGTCGCTTCCTGGTGCATAATAAGGTCATCCTTTGCTACGCTCTCAAAGCTTATACAATTGAATATGTAATGTCAAATGTGTTGTGAAATGCACACATTGTTCCCCAAATTTTCTTGGTGGAGACCCCCCCTCCCCCAACCCCCTACAAAACCCCCTTTGTAGTGGTCAAGCTCGCTATGCACAGTACAGGGACTGGTCTGACAAAATTTGCCAAGACTACTTTGGGCTCCCACCCCGGCCCTGCTCAGGTGATGGTTTGCTCAGCCTTACCAAGATGACAATTGGTACGATTACTTACAGGAGGCTAGTGGCTTCGATACCTCTCTGGAGACGGGTCTCTTTTCTCCCCCAAGACCAGCCATAGAAAAATCCGCCTCCTATGCCATGGTAATGCGCAGGGTGGCTGAAGTACTTGACCTCCAGCTCGCCGCCTTAGAGGTGAAAACGAATGTCTTGACGGAAGTTCTCCAACTGGGGCAAATGCCTTCCAAGCCCCTTCCCTCCGAGGTACTGATGGATTCCTTATTGGGGGCTTCAGCGAAAACTTTGCTCTGGCCCCCACAGTCGAGCAACATTCCCAATCACCATCGCCCTGGCAACCCCGACTTTTCTTTTGTAGCTTCCCTCACCAGAAAGCCTAGTGAGCAAGCTTCCACCAGCCGCTCTATTCCCAACACCTATCCCACCACCACTCCCCCTGATAAGGAATCTAAGTGAGTGGAAACGTTCAGCAAACGTGTCTTTTCTTCTACCAGTTTGGCCGTCCAATCTGTTAACACCAGCTGTTTGTTGGGACGATACTTGCACGCCCTTTAGGATTCAGTGGCACATGTCCTCCCTGGTGTGCCCGAAGACCTTTACCCTGTATTTTTGCATGTGATCCAAGATGGTTGTGATGTTGCTAACTTAACGATTTGTTGTGGCTTGGATGCCACTGATTCCATCAAGCGGGCCATAGGCGCCAGTGCTGCCATTTGCTACCATGCGTGGCTTGGATCAACTGGGTTCTCTGGCAACGTCCAGTCCTCCTTGATGGACATGCCCTTTGATGGGACTCAACTGTTTGGCGCGAAAGTTTATTCTGCATTCGTATGTTTTAAGTAGAGTAGGGCTACTGCTCGCTAGGGTGGGCCTTTGTGCCCTGCATCACCAATACAACAGTTCCCAAGTTCCTTCGGACAAAGCATCCCTTGCCGCCAACCCATCCAGCTCCACAGGGAAACCACAAGTTTTGCTGTAGAGGCCATGGTGCCCACTGTCCCTGAGGCCAAAGTCAGCGTGCCACCCAGCCTATTGCCTCCCCCCCCCCGACCCTACCTGCCAGATCTCTTTAGTGTGCCCTTGTAGGATCACAGCAATCCAGTGGGAAGCAGAATCCACCAATTCTTACTGGGTTGGCAAGTGATCACATCGACAGGTGGGTCCTACAGATTGTTTGCAAGGGATACGCCTTACCCCTTCTCTCCTCCACTGCACCTCCCACCATCTCCTCAGGAGCTGACGGAGGACCATCACTCCATTTTGCGGCAGGAAGTGCAAGCACTTTTGGTCAAATGGGCCGTCAAGAGGTTTCCAGTGCCAGAAGTATGATGTGGTTGTTGTTCCCACTATTTTCTGATGCCCAAGTAGGGCAAAGGTCTTAAGCCTATTCTAGATCGGCACCCTCTCAATGCCTTCCTCCTGAAGGAGCTCACCCTGGCCCAGGTCTTGTCTGCCCTTGACCCTGGAGACTGGTAGCATTGGACCTGCAGGACTCCTATGTCCATATACCTGTCCTGCCGGCCTACTGGCGTTGCCTGCGGTTCTTGGTGGGAGAGGAGCATTTGCAGTTTGCTGTGCTCACGTTTGGTTTTGCCAGCACTGCTTGCCTGTTTACGAAAGCTCCACCTCAGGAGAGCCAGTCTCCCCCCATCTCGATGAATGGCTGTTGAAGGCCGGCTCGCCCCAGGCAGTCGTCAACCACATCCAGACTATAGCGAACCTCCTGTCATCTTTGGGGTTCACTATCAACATGCCCAATCTTTAAGCCTCAATCCTGGATTTCATTAAGAATGACTCTGAGGCTGCTGGGACTGATGGCCTTCTGCATTCTACTGGTTGAGCACGCCAGGTGGCATATGTGGACTCTGCAGTGGGATCTGAAGTCCCAATGGGCCCAACGTTAATGGGACCTCTCCAACCACGTTCAGATTTTGGAAGAGACTGCGAAGGATCTGCAGTGGTGGCTACTGGAACGCTATTGGGTCAGTGGCAGACCCCTTTCTATTTTCCACTCAGAGATAACAGCAGTGACTGCATCGCTTCTGGGTTGGGATGGCCACCTAGGAGAGGTGGGGATCAGAGGCCACTGATCTTTGGAGGAGTCCTGGCTCTACATCAACCTTCTGGAGCTGAGGGCCAGCCACTTAGCGTTAAAATCCTTCCTTCCATCAGTCCAGGAGAGGCTGGTACAGGTGCTTACGGACAACACCACTGTCGTGTGGTACTGCAACACACCGGATGGGATGAGGTCATGGACCTTGTGCCAAGAGGCCTAGTGCTTCTGGAAATGGTTGGACCACCAAAGAATTTTCCTGGTAGGAAGTACCTGGCAGGATCCCTTTGTTAGGGCGGACAAGCTCGGGTGTCAATACCTAATGGATCAACTATGGCTGCTACAACCGGAGGTGGCGTAAAGGTTGCTTCCTCAAATGGAAGAAACTGGGCTCGATCTGTTTGCAATGTCAGCAGTTCTTTGAGTTTAAGTTTCCAAGGCATCTCTCGCTTCGACACGTGTTCTGCCTCGAGTGGCACTCTAGAACCATCTATGCCTTTCTGCCGATACTACTATTGCCCTGAGTTCTGAAGATCATGGCCAACCGGACCCAAGTCATCCTAGTGGTTCCAGATAGGGCACGGAGAGTCTGGTATCCAGAGCTCCTGTACTTGAGCATCTGCCCTCCCTTCAGGTGGCCCCTCCAGGAGGACCGGCTGTCGCAGCAGCAGGGCAGGATTCTTCAACTGGGCCTTCACAATCTCCACTTTCTTGCGTGGAGACTGAGCGGAAACTGCTGTGCACATTCAAACCTTCCCCCGGAGATGGTTTAGTTCATCTTGGCAGCCCGGCGTTCCTCAATGATAATTGAATACCCTGTCGTTGGGACAAATTTGTGGTATGGTGTGGCACAAGCCAGGTTGACCTCCACCCCCCAATCTCCCCCATCCCCCAGGCCAAATCATCTGACATTCTGTTATTTATTCTGTGGCTCGCCCGGTTGGCTTTGCTTTGGGCACAGCTAAGGAGTATCTTTTGGCCCTTTTGGCTTTCTTACCGTTGACAGACCATGTTGTTTAAGTCGCCGGTTGTAATGTGATTTTTGAAAGGGCTACAAGACGTTTCCCCCTTTTTTCATTCCCCATTGGGACCATAATTTGGTTCTGATTTATCTGATATGTACTCCATTCGAGCCGCTTCACTGCTGTTCTTTATCGCCCCTTACTCTCAAGACTGTGTTCCTCATTTCCATCACCTCAGCATGGCGTGTGAGTGAGTTGCATGCTCTTTGCGTCAATCCGCTGTACAATTCCATCTTTCCAAACATACTGGTTCTGCCAACATGGGCGTTCTTCCTGTCGAAAGGTGATGCACCGTTTAACGTTGGTCAAACCATCACCCTGCCAGTTCCTATGCTCCACCTCTGTCATTTAAGGAGGAGAAGAAACTCCATTGCTTGGACCCCAAGAGAGCATTGAGCTTTTACCTAGATTGTAACGGAAAACACCGGGTAGATGATCAGCTCTTTTTGGGGTTCCTTGGAGCAAAAAAAGACCAGGCAGTGCAGAAGGGAACCATCTCCCACTGGATCATGGTCTGTATTCAGATCTGCTACGCATTGGCGAAGAAGCAGCCTCAGGAAGGACTGCATGCCCATTCTACCAGGACCACAGGTGCTTGCACTGTTTTAGCATGTGGAGTCCCTGTCCTAGACATTTGCCAGGTGGCTACGTGGGTGTCCCTCCATATGGTCATGAAGCATTACTGCCTGGACATTCGGTTTCGCTAAGTGGGACATTTTGCTTTTCTCGGTTCTGCAGGACTTTCTGGTTTGAGTCCATCCACAGAACCACCTCCAAATAGGTATTGCTTTGGTATCTATTCGAAAGGATTGTGCGGCTAGAAGCCTCTATCAGTTGAACAAGTTATTTATCTTCGGTAATCCTCTTTCTGGTAGAGACTCCATCTAGCCTTAGATTCCTCACCGATCCTCCCAGTTCTGTGGTTGGTATCTATCCTTTAATAAGATCCCAAGTCTAGTTATTGGAACATTGTCTACAGCTTGATTTGGGGTTCTGCCTCTTGGGACGTGGACAGTCTTGAACGGAGCAGACTTCTGCAGGGAGAAGTAGTGCCTATATAACCCCTGCATGTCCGTTCCAGAGCAGAATGGTGTCCGTGCAGAGCTGCAAGGCCAGTGAGCGAGAGGTGGAGCTTAGCTGTCTAGAGGGTTGGTTGAGTTGGAGTCTGTCATTGAGGTACGCTGGTCCTGTGTTGTGGAGGGCTTTGTAGGTGTGGATGAGCAGCTTGAATTTGAAACTTTTCTGGATGGGTAGCCAGTGTAGCTTAGCGAGGGAGAGAGAGACGTGAGCGCTTTTGTGGACATCTAGGATGTGTCTGGCACTGGTGTTCTGGATAGTTCGGAGTCTTTACACTAGTTGTTTGTTGATGGCGATATAGAGTGCGTTTCTGTAGTCTACTCCGCTGGTGATGAAGGCTTGGGTGACCATGCATCTTATGTACTTGGGGAGCTATTTGAATATCTTGCGAAGCATTCAGAGGATGTGGCAGCAGGATACGATCACCACATTGACCTGTTAATTCATCATGAGTTTGTAGTCTAGGATGATGCTGAAGTTTGTGGTGTGATTTGTGGGGGTAGGTTTGGGACCAAGGTGTGGTGGCCACCAGTAGGCGTTCCGGGGAGCTCTTATCTCTGAAGAGCTGGATCGGTTTTGTCAGTGTGGAGTTTGAGCCAGTTTACTCATTCCATTTGGACATGCAGGCGGTGAAGTTGGTCCTTGTGGTGGTGTTCAAGTCAGAGACTATGTTGGTGCCGTGTTCTTATGATGCGGGCGAGAGGTTCCATGTACGCATTGAACAGGATTAGGATGAGGGAGGAGCCCTCTGGAACTCCGCAGACTAGCTATTTGTGTTCAGAGGTGAGCATGGAGAGTCTGACTTGTTGTGTCCTGTTGGAGAAGAGGTGACCCTGCTCTTAGCGGGCCCTTGGATTTCGTAGTCCTGGAGTCTGACAATGAGGGTGCCATGGGAGATGGTGTTGAACACCACCAAGAGGTCGAGTAGGATGAGAATGTCTGTTTTTCCTCTGTCCATGATGGGACCGGCTGTTGTCTGTTGCAGTCAGGAGGGCAGTTTCCGTGCTGTGGTTGCTGCAAAACCCTAACTGGGTGGAGTCCAGAAGGTAGTGCTGTTCAAAATGGGTGAAGAGCTGCATGTTGATCTTTTTCTCCAGGACTTCGGCTGGGAAGGGTAGATACGAGATGGGCAGGTAGTTGCCGAGGTCTTTCGGGTTGGCAGAGGGTTTCTTCAGGAGGGCTGTGACCTCTGCGTGTTTCCAGCTGTCCAGTAAGTTTCAGCTGAGGATAGAGGAGTATAAGATAGTGGTGAGGTTGGTGCTGATGAGTGAACTTCTCGGATTGTACATGTGGTGAGGATAGTGGTCTGTGGGGACCCTGAGTGGATGGTCTACATTATTCTGGCGCTGTCATCTGTGGTGAGGGGGCTCCAGTTTGTTAGGACGTGGGCAGTGGCGGCTCCTACGCTAAGGCGGAAGAGCGTTGCCCCATTGCTCTCAGAGCAGTGAAAAAAGGAGAAAAAAAATAACGTAAAGTTATTATGATTTTCTTTTTCCTACTGCAGTGGCGCTGTTGTTTCCTGGGGGCGGGGCTGGGCCCGTGACGCCAGAGCACTGCTGGGGGAGGAGTGGTGGTACTCCAAGTGTGCATGACATTTTGACTGGCCCTCTCGGGTCGCCCAAAACAGTCATACGCACTTGACATGTTCTCTATCCAGGCTGCATTACAGCCTGGGTGGAGAACATGCCCCAGGCTCCCAAGCTTGGTCTGAGCACCGAACTACGGCGCTCAGACTAATCACAACGCTGCATTGCAGCGTTGATTGGTCACGGGAGCTCGGGAGCCGGGGTGCTTTCTGCTGCCGGACTCCAAACAGGAAGAAGCAAGAAGATGAAGAGGATCGGAGGAGAGTCGGCGGGAACACCGGCAGTAGCCAGTTAAGATTTTTGTTTAAAAAAAAAAAAAAAATCTTTTTCATTCCCCCACCCCCAGCCCTCCCCACCACCCGAGTCTGGTAGCAGCCGCTACTGGAGGTTGGTGCTCGTCGTTGAGGGTTGCGTGAGGATGCCCACTACAGTGGGTTGCGGTGTGAAGTTGGTGTAGATCTTGAGTATTTTGTTATGGAAAAAGTCAGAAAGGTCATTGCAGAGGGGATGATGATGGTTTTGTTGGTGGCTGCTGTTGGGTTGGTGAAGTCTTTGACCATGTTGAAAAGTTCTTTGTGAGAGTACGAACAGGATTTGAGTCTGTGTACAAGGGCCACTTTTCTGGCTTCGTTGGTCTGTGCATGGTACCTTCCGAGTGCGGATTGGTCGGTGTCTCTGGAGGTAATGTCTTGGATGGTTCTCCATCTTCTTTCTAATTGTTTGCAATTGTGCTTGGAGTTTCTTAGGTCTCCAGTGTACCAGCATGCTTGGGTGCACTTTCTTGAATGTCTGATCTTCTTCATAGGGGCCAGGGTGTTGGCGCAGTCTGAGAGCCAATTGTTGAAGGTGGATAGTTTGTTCTGTAGGTCGCCTGTGAGGATAGTCTGGTTGGATCTGAGGGTGTGGGTCCAGTCTGCACCTGTTATGTTTCAGTTGCGGCTGAGGTCGATGGTAGGCTTAGGTTTGCTGACGTGGGGTGCCAGTAGAAGTGTACGATGGAGTGATCTGCCATGTGAGCGGGATGAGGTGACTTAAGGTAATCTTGTTGCTGGCTGTGAAGACACTTGAATCACTTGAGACTTTAACACTGACAACATGCAAAACATATAAACACGTAACTTGTTGACATCTGTTTCGATTAGACTATAATTAATGTTCAAGTCATCAACAGCCTTTTAAATAAAAGCTCAATTTTTCCTCTGAGACTGAAGTAAAAAGGTTCTAGAATATTAAAAATGTATTAAATTACCTAAAGTGTTTTGCCTTGCTTAGCTTGAAATAATAAGTAGGCTGCACCTATTTAAAATGCACTGTAAGCAGATTTCTCAATTGGTTTCTTTTTTTTCTCTCTCCTAACCACAGTTCACAAAATCAATTGGACCTTTAACCCAGAGACGGAGAATGCTGAGCAGCGAGGATGCATGACCACCCTATAACACACAGATTGTCTTCCTGGATGTGCTCTGACTTGTGTACCATCCTGAAGGGCACCTTGACAAACCTGCACTGGTGGTGGAGTTCTTCAAAGCAAGCGTCATGGTCTTTTTACCCCTGTATAGGACGGTGAATGGAATTGCCATGGTGACTTGAACGGGACCACTTCAGAGCGTGGGAGAAGAGACCATCTTTGCAACGTGAGCAAAGATCCTGGGATCCTTGGTTGTGAAGGCCAGAGGAGAGGCGTAAAGGGAGTAGGGGCTATTTTACACTAAGCAACGATGACTGTGCTTTTGAGGGTCCGCAGATATTACAGACAAGTGAGTCCTCAGTTGGTGCTGCTGCTTCTCTTTGCCTTCTGTGTCCTCAGTGTCTTTGTCTCTGCATATTACCTGTATGGGTGGAACAGGGCACTTGAACCCTCCAGGGATGCTCAGGCACCCGACTGTGATGAACCCAAGATCACCCCATCCCGATTGCTTCCCCTGAAAGCCTTGAAGGTAGTGGATACATCCCGGACAGACCCCCTCGTCCTCATCTTTGTGGAGAGCCTCTATTCCCAACTGGGGCAAGAAATTGTTGCCATTCTTGAATCCAGTCGCTTCAAGTACCGGACTGAGATCGCCCCTGGTAAGGGTGACATGCCCACCCTCACGGACAAAGACCGTGGTCGCTTTGCTCTCATCATCTATGAGAACATCCTTAAGTATGTCAACCTTGATGCCTGGAACCGTGAGTTGTTGGACAAGTACTGTGTGGAGTATGGTGTAGGAATCATTGGATTCTTCAAGGTGAGCAGAAAATGTATTTAATCTGGAAAGTTTATTGAGTGTTCAATTTAACACACAGCTCTTCCATTTTTTCCCCCGAAGTCTTGCACAGAAACAAGCACTGGCGTTCTAGAACTTGAATTTACCTAAAACATTGCAAATTAACTCTTGGCAGTCACTCTTTCGCTCTCCTTACTATTTTCTGATACATTTCAATTGGAAGAGGAAGAGGTTGCATTGTTAGTTAAAGTAATGGTGGTTCTGCCTGCCATTTTAACAGTGGGACCATACAAATTGTGCAAGTGCATGCCTGTTCTGACCTTAGTGACCCAGTTCTGTCCTAGGGACCCCAGTCACAGCTCTTCTAATGCACCTTATTGCTATCTCACATCGCCCTGCTATTTCTGAAAAAGAACCGATGAACCCCAAACCAGACCAATAACATCTCATGCGGTTTCTTCACTTGTACCCACTTGTGTCACTCCTTTGGTCCCTCACCCTTGCCCTGCTGCCCTCCTCTCTTCCCTTACTGGCTGTACAACTGTTGCTGTACTGTTTTGTGGGATCTAAAAAGTGAACTGGAGAATTCAAAGCCAGCTTCTCATTGCCACCTTAAATGTATAGATGTTACCTATTCTTTAAAGGAAAATGCACAACTTTTCATCTGACTAGTCAGAACTTTCGATCTTAGAATATTAGTAATAAAGCGAAATGGGGTCTTTGAATAATAACTGTAATATGTCATCGATTTAATTTTTTATTTTTCTGTCTTCATTTGTCATACTATTTCTCCAAGGGACAGTCATTCAGGAACTAAAGACGGTGCAGTAAACTCCCACTGCCAGACATGTAGAAAGAGAAATAGGGTGTCAGGATTGCGCAGTTGGGGGTGGCGTTACCTGGATGGCTTATAGAGGCGAAGAGCATGCACAAGCAAGGCAGGTCTGCTGCAGTAGCATGTCAGCCAGCGTAAGCGAGCTGCAGAATAAATATCCTTGGCCTGTGACAAGATTAAACTTCTACACTAAAGTCCTTACAGTGCCTTGAAGTCATCAGGCGAAGCATTTTGAGCTTGATTAGATAGGAGTCCAACTACATAGTGGTAGGTTAAAAGCAGTGCTTGATTGGTGCTGGTGGCTGCAGATGGGGCCCACCAGTACTCATTTTTGAGGAACGCACTTATGTTTCCTCAACAATCTTTGATCCAGCAAGAAAGACAAAAACCTAAAAGGGTAAAAAAGGAGGAAGACGGAAAAACGGTGTCAAAAGGAGGCAGCAGGGATGAAAAAGACCTGCAAGAGTGAGATACAGATGTGGTGAGTGTCTGGTGTTGGATTAAAGAGGCCTGAGGGACAATAAGACTATGCAGCCTTGGTATTCGGCATCCCGACCTTCAGTAACGCAGACCAAGGGCTTCTGGGGAAACTTCAAGCACTGGCGCACATTATTTTACTAATCAAGCACTGGAAGAAAATCTTGTACCAGAACAGGTAGTCGCTTCATGACTGTTGTAAATGCGCCCGGCGTGATCTGTTGATGCTGCTTCATGTTTTTTCAGACCAGCTCAATAAAAGTGACAGAAAATGATGGATTTAAAAAAAAAAAAATTACGGCTGCAAAGGTCATATATGTTGGAGACATTGTTGTAACAAGCTATTGGCCACCCATGGCCCTAAGTAACTCTTCCGGGGAGATGTAGGCAGTTGCTCTCCCCCAAACTGCCATGGACTAGACTTGCAAGCCATACTGGAACCCAGACATCGCAGACAACCTGTTTGTCAGGATAGTAAGTGACATGTAAATTACACAACCCCTAATTGGCAGACTTGCTGAAACAGATGGGAGGCTCGTGGCTCAAAGCAGCACGGGGCAAGGCACTGTTCCTCTTGGAGGTAACGTCTTGCTATAGCTTCATCTGTTTTCATTCACTACTTAAAATGTACTCCTTTCTTGCCTGCAATCCAATTTGTGACCCGTTTTGACCTTTCGATTACTCTTGTGATCGATATCTTTCCTTCTGATTTGGGCTCTCCATGTTTAATTTTCTTTGTCTGCAATATCCGGTCCGGTTTCGTTATTAAATAATTAAAAACTTATATGTTGGACTAAATTAGCATTGCGTGCTGTAGGCTGTCTTGTTTACGCTTAGAAGTCAAACCGATTACAGAACCCAGTCCATCTAAGCAAGTTCTCGAAGTACTTCCCAGACTTAATCTCTTGCAAATCCTTACCTGCAGAGAATCTAACCGGCCAGTGACTGGATCCGGTGGATGGAAGAGGTGGTCCATTTGTGGAGAAGGAAGAGGGATTTAAGGCCGTTTTCATTCCTTAACTCCTTACTTTATGAAACTTGCCCCTCTTCCTCAACGTAAGCTTTTTTCAGTTCATTTCTTGGATCTTGCATTTCTATTATTTAAATTTCATATTTTTCTATCATATTTTGTTGGAGTTTTCTATACTTCTTTTCCGTTACGGTTAGAGACAATTAATTGTTCTTTTCATATTAGTCCTTTGTGGGGTCGACTAAGAGTTGCACGGGGCCAGAATTACTCATTCCGGCATTACTAATTCCGGCTGGTAATTCCTCCAGACCAGTGCAGTTGCAAATGGAAGCGCACAGAACTGGGAATAGCAATGCAGACTCTAGATTGCTGGGTACGTTTCCTCACGTTTGTTTTATATTCCGGGAACTTGACTGCTCCTAATATCACCCGATTGAGGGCAGGTGGTAAATGGGAGTGGAGTACAGCAGGTCAATGTGCGGGCCTGTGTGGTGGAAAGGAAGCCAGGGGGCACAGTAGCATCATGGATGCTCTGGGAGCTTTGTGTGCTTCCTCGGCATTCGGGGGGGGGGCTGGGGGGATCGTTCGGGGCTGCTCTGAGCCTCTGCTCATTGCCTCTGCCTGAAACCCTAGAGGTTTTCTGGGTCACATTCATACCCATTAAAACAATGCGTGCTGTTCGCGGATTCGGTAATCCCAAGTGTAGGAGCACGGGCCTACTTGCAATCAGGCAGGCTGGTATCCCCTTGAGATACAACTCCTATCGATTCCAGATCAGGCATTTTTGTTTCCTATAACACTTAAAAAAAAAAAAAAAATTAAGATTGCAACAGAATACGAGCAGCACATGTTGCAGCGCTTACACAATATTATATGTTATTGTAGACTAGGTAGTCCAGGTAGGTCATTATAGCAAAATGCCCATTGACCTACCCGTCTGGCTACTTTTCTTGTTAAGTCTTTAGGTTGCCATCATCCCACCATGGAACTCAAATTTTGTTTTTTTGGGAAGGGTGGGAGGCAGCCCGGTGCCTGATGTATCCCGTTCTCTGTGACGCTACAGCAGTTAATCCCCTGCAGTCACTGCACATATGTTGGGGCCCTGTCAGAACTCCCACAAGAGCACCCTCCGCCTCACCACCTCCAGCGAAACCTTCCCCTCCGCCGAACAGCTGCACTTCCAGATCCACACCACCCCCAAAGCCACACTCCGAGGAACCCTCATCTACAGACGCCCCGGCCCCCCCCTCGCCACCACCATCACCGACTTCATCGCACCCCACGCCATCGCCTCAACAAACTACATACTCATTGGAGATCTGAACTTCCACCTCGACAACCCCAGCGACCCCAACTCCACTATCCTTCGTGACAACCTCGCCAGCATTGGACTTAAATAACTCGTCAACACACCGACCCACAGAGCAGGACACACCCTCGACCCCATCTTCGCGGCAGGAAACAGCGTCCAATTCAGCCACACAACGCAGCCGCCATGGACCGACCACCACTGCGTACACTTCGCCATCAACAAACCCAAGGCACCCAAACCAGCCCCACGCCCACCTCGAAGGAACTGGAGCAAGGTTACCGACGAGCAACTTAACTCCACCCTCACCCGAGACAACCACACCTGGGCACCCGACGCAAACGACGCAGCCAGAGAACTCCACACCTGGATCTCCAACTGCGCATACGAGCTCGCCCCGCTACGCAACCCCGACAGACAACGCCCCAGGAAAGCCGCCTGGTTCACCACCGCTCTCCAAGTAGCCAGACGCACCTGCAGATGCCTGGAGAAGAACTGGAGAAACACCAAGCCAACCGAAAACCACACCACCTACAAGGACGCCATGACGGACTACTACAACCAGATCAGAGCCACCAAGAGGAACTTCATCCACAACAAAATCCTGGCCAACTCCACCAACTCCAAGGAACTTTTCAGTGTCATTCAAGAATTCACCAACCCACGCAGCGAAGCCACAGACATCACCCCATCCCAAGACCTCTGCAACAATCTTGGAACCTATTTCCACCTCAAGATCAAAAACCTCTACGACAACTTCATCGACCATCCACCATGCTCCACAGACGGCCCCCCGCCCCCCAGAAACACCAGCCAGCCCACCATCTCCAACTGGACACCGATCACGGCCGAAGACACCGCCTCGACCATGAAAAGCATCCACTCGGTGGGGGGGGGGCCACAGACCCCTGCCCCCCACCGACCCCTGCCCCCCTCACATCTACCACAGAGCCGCGGCTGCCATCGCACCCGAACTACAAAGCACCACCAACACCACCTTCAGAACAGGCACCTTCCCAGACGACTGGAAACGCGCAGAAGTCAGACCCCTGCTCAAGAAGCCCACAGCTGACCCCACCGACCTCAAGAACTATCGACCCATCTCGCTCCTCCCCTTCACAGCCAAAGTTGCAGAGAAAACGGTCAACAGGAAACTGACACGATTCATTGAAAAGAACGCTGTCCTCGACCCGTCCCAATCCGGATTCCGAAGCAACCACAGCACAGAGACCGCCCTCCTGGACCAAGGCCACTCCGCAGCCCTCCTCCTACTTGACCTATCAGCGGCCTTCGCCACCATCTCCCACCGCACACTAGTCGCCAGACTACACGATGCAGGCATACAAGGAACAGCCCTGGCCTGGATCCGATCATTCCTCACCGGAAGAAGCCAAAGGATCAGACTCCCACCCTTCCTCTCCGACCCCACGAAAATCACCTGCGGAGTCCCACAGGGTTCATCACTGAGCCCCACCCTCTTCAACATCTACATGGCCCCCCTCACAGCCATCATCCGACATCACGGCCTCAACCTCGTATCCTACGCCGACGACACCCAGCTCATCCTCTCCCTCACCAAAGACCCCACCACTGCCAAACTCAACTTCCAGAAAGGAATGCAAGACGCCGCAGTCTGGATGACCAACAGCTGCCTGAAGCTCAACGCCGAGAAGACAGAAGTCCTCGTCCTCTGTACCACCCCTTCTGCACGGGACAGCACCTGGTGGCCGACCGCCCTCGGAAGCCCACCTACCCCCTCCGACCACGCCAAGAACCTCGGCATCGTACTAGACTCATCACTCACCATGAACCGACAGGTCAACGCTGTCACCTCCAGCTGCTTCAACACCCTCCGCAAGACCTTCAAGTGGACCCCCCCTGAGTCAAGGAAGACAGTCACCCATGCACTCATCACCAGCAGACTGGACTATGGAAACGCACTCTACGCCAGCATCAACAAGTCCCTACTCCGCAAACTCCAGACAATACAGAACACCGCCGCCAGACTCGTCCTTGGCATCCCCCGACACGAACACATCAGCCAACACCTACGAAGTCTCCACTGGCTCCCCGTGGAGAAAATAGTCACTTTGAAAATCCTCACTCACGCCTACAAATGTCTACACAACAACGGACCCAAATACCTCAACGACAATCAACTTCCACGTACCCAAAAGAAACCTCCGATCTTCCAACCTCGCACTGGCCGAAACTCCGCGCATCCACAGAGCCAGAGCAGGCTGAAGATCCTTCTTCACATTGCAGCCAAGACCTGAACGAGTTACCGGCAGACATCAGACGCGCCCCCTCCCTGAACACCTTCAGGAAGACCCCCCCCTCAGCGCCTTGAGACCCTCACGGATGAGTAGCGCGCTTACAATTCCCCCTGATTGATTGAATGTCTTGCTGTGTCACTTTTGGCTAGGAGGCATCCTAATTCCAACAGTTTGGGTGTATCTTGATCCCTTCGTCTCACTTAACACTCCGGAGTCACAATTTCGGTGAAAGGTATACCAACAGAGAGCCTATTCCCTGCCAGTAGTGATGGGTCACCAGACCACTCCAGATTACACAGACCAGTCCCCCAACGTGTGAAATCGGGAGGACATCTTGTGCTATTTTCCTCAATCAACTGGGTGTAGGGTGCACTTGTATCTTTGAAGATATCTAATTTCAGTGAGGTGCAGTTCACAGTGCATCATTATGGCCTCAGTCCATTCCTCATCCTCTAATGGGCCAATCTTGCATTCCCATATGATCTGCAGAGCTGTGAATCGGTCCGGTGCATTTATTGTAAGATTAGTAAACCCATGCGGTCCTGTGCTTACTTGGGGGCCCCACAGTTATTTTGGCCATGAGGGAGATAAACTCCAGGAGTGATTTTAACTCTACTCGCTACTGATCTATTTTGCGCCGCAGCTGCAGGTATCTGAAGAATTGGGAGCGATCCCGGCATTTCTCAGAGAGCATCTCAAATGGTTTTAGGTTGCCAGCCAACATCTGTCTCCCATTTTAGAAATGACAATGAGCGCTCACTGGCCTAATCCCTTTAGATTTGTCACCTGCCCTAGTGCTGTGCCCTGCCACGATGGTGCCATACGGTTTGCTTTGCTGTGAAATCCAACCCATCTTAAAGCTTTACGCCTACAATGTAAAACAGCCTTGCTAGGTCCAGAGAAAGATTCAGGGAACTTGGAACCACACTTTTATTATTTTTTTTTACAATGCTGACTCTTGAAATAATTTTATTTCACCTGAATCTTTGGATCATTCCTGGCTCCGAAGAGTCAATCATTTATAACTGGTAGTTGCTCGGTCCAGTATTCTAGTCGGATGTCGACCATACCAAGAATGCCCTCGTACATGGACTGATTGCATTTTTCTAATGAGATTCGTGGTGATTTCCACTCCCATATGAAATTGCGGGACATGAACCTGGTGTTGTCTGACTCAAGCTGGAGCCTCTTGTGGACCTCATATAAGAGTCTGGGAATGACCACCATCTTAGAGTGTGAAACGACTATGAATGAAATTCGAAGACTAGGAGCCCTACTGCAGGTTGTCTATAAAAGAGGGCCAAGTTGCGCTCCCAGTTTAGCTTCGGATCTGAGAACATATGCACCCTTAAGAACTTATTTCTATAGGTTAGTATTCTTAACCGTGAGACACACCCCAGGAGGTCAGCCTCTCACCAGAAAGATGTCACTTCCAATTTACTAACAACCCTGGTACCTTTCCATAAAGATCCAGGATCTCTGTCAGCCTTTCCCATTGAGTGTGGCGGTGGAAAAGCAGTATGTCATCCACATATAACTTTACCCAATCCTCCAAATTGTCCTATTAGAAACCCTGCACCAGGTTTCCCGCCAATCCAGATCACCAATGGCTTAATTGCCAGTGGAGAAATTCAACTTTGAGAGCGAGCACCCTGGCCTATAACATCTCTCAATGAGGAAGGGAGCTGATAAAAAACCACTTACCCTTTTTTGCCCAGGACTTGCGGAACACAAGGCCAGAAAGGCAGGTCCATAGATCATCTTTAAGATTTATCATAGAAACTCCCCAGAGACTTCCTAATTGGTACTGCTAACTGCAGATTGCTCACTTTAAGAATATCCCAGGTGCCAGATTAGACCTTGACATTTTTCTCAGCATTGCTTCTGCACATCAGTAGGTGGCGTTTTGCATTTTAACGTTGTCTTCATATCGTTCTGGAAGGGACACCTGAGCCGCATATGTGCATGCTCATGTCGGTTCCTTTCTTTTTGCCTCTTAAGAGGTGGATCTTGGGTCACTCTCAAACTTTTACCTGGTCTCTGACAAAGTTTTTGTTCTAAAATTCTTTTTGCAGCGTGCAAGGGACATGCCCCTAATAAACTACAGAATTTAAGCCTTTTAGGCACTGTCACAAACAGATGTCTGTGACAGACCCTCACAAGGTATGTCTCTGGTGTCTAGGGTTGTAGCTTGACTCAAAGGTCTGAGATGACTGCTCCCAGATGAACCCCCCACTCCGCTTGACAAAGCCAAATTACATTGCCGAACACCAAAGAAAGGTGCACAAGATCCTCCTTGCATTTGAAATCCTCAGTAAGTCAAAATCCAAGAAGAAACACAAGAACATTAAGTGGGATTCTTCTTTGTGCCACCGCTCTAACTAAGAGAAGTCTCGGGGACCTCAAGGTGACTCCAGGTCTCCTTCCGAGGAACCGATTCCACAACTGCCCCCGATGCAACTAGAGTTTGAGTCAGCCAGCGACGCTGGAGCAGCTAGAGGACTTCAAAGAAGCCATCTTGCGGATCTTCTGCACACTTCAACTTCCTTTTGATTGCCTTTAGGCCCACCGATTAGATGAGGCCATTTGTACAATATTTTCATTTGTAACTTCTTGTCACGATGGGCGATTTACAAAAGTAATATAGCATTACGTCCGCTAGAATCTTTTGGTTGTGAGGATATATAGAGTTTGTAGATTCTTCAAGAAACAGAGGTATCCAGAGTCCACAACTAAACTGCACCTTACAGTGGTTTTTCATTGTGTACCAGGTATAGAGCAATTCATATGGTAAAATATAAAGAATGAAAAAAGGATATCAAAGAAACCTATGTATTTCTGAAATCGAATCCAGATTCAGAGTTTGAGCAGGGGTTATTTGCACATATTCAGAATTTGTGGGTACCCATACTACCATGTGATTCATAGGGCTTTTATCAAAATGTCTTCTTTCCTACACACTGCTTTACATTTGGAAGGCACAAATGCAGGGAAATACAATTGGTAATAACAAATGTTCTACAATTCTGTATTCCTATATGTCTCCCGATGAATAGGCTACCTCACTTGTGTGGGTAGGCCTAGAGCCAGCGACAGGAAAGGGCCCGAAACGCAACATGGGCACATCACATTTTTTTCCTTTGAAAACCGACCTTTTTGTCCAATGTGGGTCCTAGCTCAGCAGGCATGTAGGGAAACCTGTACATTTTTGAAAACTTCTCACACAGTGGAATCCAGGGTTGGGCGACTTGTGTGGCTCCCATTAGGTTTTCTTACCTAGAAACGTTTGCAAACCTCAAACTTTGACTAAAAACACACCTTTTCCTCATATTTTGTGAGGCAACCTTCTGGAATGTTCAGGGAGCCACAAATGTTCTACCACCCAGCATTACCCCAAGTCTCCTGATAAAAATGGTACCACACGTGTGTGTGTGTGTGTGTCTGTGTCT